>JBCEWB010142863.1:0-10892 GCA_039654565.1 Peronia peronii | reverse complement strand
AGAGAAGGAGTGAGGGGGGATGGAAGAGGAGGGGAAAACATGGAAGGAAAGAGGTGGGTGGGCGTGAGGGAGGATGACTTTAGGAGGATTGAAAATCGTTTGATTAATTGCTGTTTAGAAGTTCAGATATTGCATTATAAAATTGCTCATCAAAATGTGGATAGCTGTGATCGGGACACCCGCGGCCCAGATGTTAGGTGTCTGCCTCTAGGCGAACATGTAGGGGGTTTGAATCCTGCTGGCACTGGGATATGGGAAAGATTCAAAGGGGTTTCTGTTCTTTTCTCCTTGTTATTTTCCATTGACGTAACAGCTACTTGGGTAGGAAAGCCCGATGCCTAGCCTTCTCGTATAACGGCGAGTATATTTTGGCAGTCCAGTGTGTACGTTAGATACGTTAAAGAGCCCTTGGCAGTTAAAAATCGGATCACGAGTAGGCGGAGATGCTGGTTTCTGAGCAAAATTTCCAAACTCGAAATTCTTACCCACAAAAATTTGGCATTTGAAGTCAGGATGGCCTGACTTTTTCAGGATTGAAAAGCTACATAAGAACAAGAATAATAGTTATAAAAAAGGGCGTGCCGTTGTAAGGAGTCCAGTGACAAAGTAACGTGTTTGCTTTTCATGTTACGTTTACAGCTGCTCTTCAAAACAAGCAACATGAGGCATGTGGGTAAAGATGGTGTTCTCTATAATGACTTACAGTTAGAATGCTACTTTTGGTCGCAACATCCCAGCGTTTGACTGGCCTCCAATCTCTTTCGAACGCACACAAGGATTCATTTGTTTATCTTCAACTTCTACAATTTATACCGACTGGAAGCGAGGCGCTCTTCACTATTTAAGATTTCCAAGATAATATTGTGGAGCCAATTTCTTAATATAGCAGGTAACAGAAGCCTTTTCATCAAGAATTATGTGAGCTTTTAATGTTTGCGCTCATGGAAAGGAAAGAGATAAGGATGAAATATGCGGAGTTTAGGAAATTGTACAGACACATCGTCCCTGGCCACTCTTGGTTTTAGATTTGCTGAGAATTCTTTTAAACTACGTTCTATTACGTCTTTGAACCACCTGGAGGCGGTATTTCGGTTGTATCCCGCCAAGGGAAATACCGGCTCTGTTAGTTGATTTATTTGTGTGTGTTTCCATTCGGGTTTTTTTTTTTTTTTCATTCTTCTTCTTCACTGACTTTTACCACTAGGCGGGCAAAATAGACTGTAGCCACAAGGTTTTTCCTGTTCGACTGGTCAGATTGCATCATTTGATTTGATTTGGGACGAGGTCTATCAAATTCATGATCTTGATTCTAGACTTCAGAACGGAAAAATTCTATATCAATCCAAGTGGCTTAAGGAGAGTACGATTAGGATTGGGACCAGGCTTAGAGTAAAGGTTAGGATTAGGATAACAGTTAGGGAGAAATTTACATTTGTTGTCGTTGTTGCTGTTGTTGTTTTCTGAAGTGTCCTGGAACATTTACAAACAATACTAAAACCACCTGGTCATAACAAACCACTAGAACTATTTTGATCACCTGGTAGCGATAGCCTTATCCTTTTTTTTTTTTAATCCACAATACAGCGCTGATAATATGAGTTAGTAACTCTCCTTTGTATATTGGAGATTTCCATATGATTACATATTCAATACGAGAGCGTGATGGATTTTGTACCACGTAAACGACATTCTATATTATGTACATTGAAAATTGTTGTACATATATGCAAAATTAATCCTTTGAGCCTTGAGCTCCTGAGCGTACCATGGCAATGCTGCCTTTCCACCTGAACGATACAAGCCTATAATATTTGATGCACTATTTTGGAAGTAAACGTAATCGACTGTCGTGATTGGCCGATAACTACAAGGCTTTAATACGATGTGGTCTTACTCACCGTTGTACTGGTTATTAGACGTTACATGAACTTTATTTGCCTCCTGTGTACCAGTGGACAGAGCTATCTGGTTGGGAGGTGGGGGGGGGGGGGGGGAACAAACAAACACATTCCTTGTGCTGCATACACACATTCAAAACTGAACGAACAGGGCTCACTTACATAGGTGACTCACTCTGATTTATTGACGTAGTTGTAACAGTGAGACAGAATGTCAGTAATAACGGGGAGTGGCAGAAATCACTAGTGGACAAAGTCATTGGGGACAAAATGAGTTTTCTGCTAAAATTAAAAGGAAAAAAAAAAAAACTCACAGAAAAACTTACCAAGGATGTACTTTTTTGTTTTTGTTCGTTTGTTGTTTGTTTTCCAATAGATGGGCCGAATGATAGAAATGTACAGTACATGTCATTGTGTACGTCTTCCCTGCGTACTACGTCTCAAATAGCAGTGGTTGGTCAATGATTCTTGCAAGTATTCCTGACCGAATACTATCAAAACATGAGGTTCTAATTACTCTTCTTGCTGTGGACCATCTTGATGTGGCTCCAAGACTACAAAAAGCTTAGCTTAATCATTCCGACGTTTGGAGAAGACAGGCATTCCTTACATAAAAATTAATCAGAAACATCAGGCTTCGAAAAAGCTCCAACTGCCATCATCTCAGCAACATGACCGCGTACTATCAAATTTGAATGTTCCGTTATCACCCGTCTTCCGCTTTTCAAACAAAAAACAAAACGGGGAGGGGGGTATGAGGGGGGAGGGGCGGATAGATTAAAGATAAACCGTTTTTAGTTGTTTAAATTTGCATAACCTCGAAATTCCAGGGTTGGCGTCTCTTGTCTTTCTCCATGCTCCTGTCTTCTGTCCCGTTTTCTTTCCTCTCTTCTTCTTGACGTATAAACGTGTCTTACCGTATTTGACACAATATAGCCGTAATGCGTGCTGATGTGTCGTTCAACCCCAACACTAACAAACAAACAAACAAACAATACTCAAGAGCAAAGTTTTGAACAAAGACTTTCTTATCTGTTTTCTCCCTTCTCTCTTCCCCCCCCCCCCCCCTTCTCCCTACAACCATCTCTGCCCCAATCCCGGGTGACGACTTCCTGGATGCTACCCATATTGTGCATACCTCAAACTGTATCAACAATTTTCAACATCAACATACAGTAGGGCGCGTGTGTGCTCCATGTCCTGATTCAGAGGCGTATCAGTACAAATACGGGACGTGTTTCCCACAACTTTACAAATTCTCCGTAACTCTGTCTTAAGTTAGTACACAGTGTATTATATAACCCAGAACATGCCATAGACATAACGGCTTATGTCATATGTGGAGAGGGCGTTATTTGTTTTAAAAAAATTCAGAGGCGTATCACCGTTCACAACGGGCTGAATTGATGTTGTAGAACCAACGAAATTTTATATAAAATGATTCAGTCGAGAGATGTATCATCGATAGGGGATCGAAAGTTTCATAGGCGATTTATGATCATTAAATTCAGAGGCGTTTCACCACAAAAAGTGAGCGCGAATTCAAGACTGTCTAGAGTCTGCGTAAGAGTTCAAAGACAGCGGGCTCGCTTCTAACGCGTCCCTGTTCCAGTGCCGGCAAAGAAAGGCAGGCACCTTGGAATCTTTCCCATTCGTTCGGAATCGAACCTGCAAGACTCTCAAGGAGAGACACACGTCTACCGCTCGATCCCTCCTTGCTCCCCCCCCCCTCCCTTCCCTCACCTCACCCTCCTATCGTCTATCCCCTCACCCTGTAATTACTTCCCCCTTCCCTATCCCATCACCGTCCCCTCCCCGCATTTTCTTTCACCTCCATTGAGATCACGCCACTGACAGATAACACGCGTCAAGTTTGCACAAAGCGCCTTATGTTATTGGCTGTATGAGATGATAAAGGTGTATTCACATAACCCTCCCAGTCAGGGATATGGGCATTATCAGTGTGTATATGTATGTGTGGCTATGTGTGTGTGCGTACCTGCATGACTTTGTGCGTGTGTGCTGACGTACCGAGCCACCTTATCAGTGCGGGAGGGAGTGCGCACACAGAACACACAGTCTTGTGTTTGTTGTGGTAGTTATGCTGTGTTCATTCCAAGTCTAGGGTAACATCCTGTTACCCCGTCGTCTAACTGTCAGGCAGGTATGTGCTTAGTCTATGACAGTGTCCAAGACTGTTATCATGTTTTACTCCTGCCACATCACTTCAAAGACCTTATAACCACATTAGACTGAACGAAGTAAAACCGCATTACTTGTAAGAAACGCTGTTAACCTTCACCATTTGATAGGGTTTGACAAACCCCCACTTGACCTTTAAAATCCATCAGAATCTTTACGTTTTTATCGAGAGACTTCAAATTTCATGGATTGCTCTTGTTTGACCCAGTATGTTGTGGACATTTTTTTCTCCGGCCAAGTTGGAACTTTTGCCCACCAGACACGTGCATTATTACTGTCCGATTCTGTACAATTTGGTATTTGTCAAACCCTACTTTTTATCAGTTGGTTGTAACAAATCCAGTATTGTACTCGAATAGTTCCATATTGTGTTGTAAGGCGAATGTTAAGCGTGTTCTGGTCAGTGTATTGTTAGTATTACTCTTTTTAACTTGCTAAGGCTTGAAGATATTGTTTGTCTGTTGGTTTGTTTGTTGTTCAAGTGAACACTGTGTGCATGATATTCCGCTTTTCTGAAAATTTGGGTGGAAAATGGATTTTAAAAGTGATGCCGAAATTTCTCCTCGCTGGATGTTGCGCCAGAGGCGTATATAATTAATATGTAATCATAACTTATAGAGAATAAGTGAATATTTTAAACCCTGGATTATTCCGGTTTGACTGAGTTTTTTCAGCCAGCTAGGTTATTTCCCTTTACCAACTACAAGGGGTAGATCTATAAAACAAACGTTTTAAAGAAGGAAAAAAAACAACACTTTTTTGAAACAACCGAAACAAACGGAAATTATGAAAACATTATCGCGATAAGAGAAAAAAGATCCAACATAATTATGGTGTTTTGTTTTTGTTTTGTTTTGTTTCATTTTTTTCCAGATATTTCCATTACTCATGTTTCTAAAAATAACAAGAGAAAAAAGCGATTTTGTTCCTCTGTTCAATACTTGTACTCCACCTATTGTACTTAGCAAAGGGAAATAACTTGGCTTACGGTCGAAATAGTTCATTGTTACTTGAAGATGAGGAGACTAGTGTTTGTGTTGTTGATGAGTAACTGGCTTGTAGTCGTGTACGTCTTGATTTCTTTTCCTGCCTGCTTTCTTCCTTAGTATTGGTCACTGTCTATGCTTTAGTTTTGTTCCACCTTTATGTATTTCAATTTTGAGAAATATCTCAGATTTATTTATTTATTTATTTATTTATTTATTTTATTTATTTATTTACAATCGCATAGTTTATTATAGTGCGCGATTTTTATTATTATTTGTGTGTGTGTGTGTGTACAGTTTCAGCTCTGCGTCAGGAAGCCTTTTCCTGTTCTCAAGTACTTAAATATTATCCAAGAAACTTGAGAGTCTGAATGAAATTGTTCTGAGCACTGTTTGGGAATCGTACTTTTCTGGAAGAAGAAAAACACATGATCTGATTCATTTCGCAATTAAAAAGAAGACATCATTTTCCTGCCGCCATATCTCTGTGGCTATTGCTTTAACGCACACGTACGTTTTCTTTCGTACGAGAATGAATGACACTTATTTATAAGAGATGTAGCCTAAGTGTGGATTTCTAAGATGTGAGACATTGGTTTACACCATCTGGAAGAATTTACTCTGATGTTGTCCATTCTGTGACGGTTACTGTGTAATTTACACCTTTCAGCTCCTGCGGGTGGTTATCTCAGCGGTCACGTGTGACTGGCTCATCGGAGTGAATGAATTACTTGAATGGTTCATACTCATATATACATATATAATTATTCAGTCTTGTTCATTTTCTTATTAATATATATATATATATTCATGTATCTTGTATCTCTCTATGCGTTTTATGTTTGATTTATTCTTGTACAAAATGTCACGTAGAATGTGTCTAGTTTTGATCGTCATCAGTACTGACCCAGTCTGCAAGAGACAAGAGGCCACTTCTCGACCTGCCCTGTTCCTTGTCATATTGATTCATTGTAGTCGTAATGTCAGGACATGTCGCTACCATTGATCGCCTTCCATATCTCCTTGAGAACATGATCAAATTTATCATCATATTATTCACCTGGTAGTTTCAGTGGTTTCATGTCTTCTTTTGAGAACGTCCATAATTTTATTTTGCCAAGCCCCAAGAGCGTCATGTCCGATGGTGAACTTTCGTTTACTGGCAGGGAGATCGTTTCGCAGTTTATCTGCCTCACCCAAAAGAGGGGTATGTGTAAGGGGAGATCATTTTGACCAGCCGAATTACTTCCCTTTGCCGGACAATACAGGTGTTAACCAAATGATGCAAAGAGGAAAAAATCCCTTTACTTCTTGTCATTCGAAAGACTGACAAAAAATTTGATAAAATATAACAACAACAAGAAAACATTCTTCTTATATCATAATGTTTTTTGGAATTTTTCAAGGGTGTACGTTTCATGTAAAGGGTGCAAAAGTGATTTTTTCCTCTTTGCACTACTTGTTCAGTCCCTCTTTTGTCTGGTAAAGGAAAGTAATAGGATTGAGAACAACGATCTCCCATTAATATTAATTTGTCGCGGGAAATTCGAAAGAGCTCACAGAATATGTATCTTCTATTCATCGGCGGAGTTTCAGTTTGTAATTCGATTGAGTACTCATACTTGCAATTTATGCGTGTCTTTAGAATCTATTTTGTGTTAAAAAAAAAAAAGCTTTCTTCATTTCCCCCTCGCTGGAAATGTTTAGTCTATTTATTGGTAAGGAAAAAAGTTAAGAGTTTATTTTGTCCTTTTCTATTTGTTTTGACCACAGTATTATGCAGATCTCATCATTAATTAACTGGTGGAAGGCACTCTCAGAACTGAGTGAAATTTGTTGAGAAAGAATGTCTTCCATCTCAGTTTTTGTCTGCGTAATCTTAGCTCTCTGATCTCGTGTTGTCTAAACACCATCTCATTTTTATTTAACATTTTTGAAAAATCAAACTCTGTCACTTTGTTTGTTTGTTTGCTCATTTGTATGTTTGTTTTGTTGGTTGTTTTTGTTGATAAGAAATCACCTTGCTCTGAAGCTGCAAGTTAGTTTCATTTACCTTTGGGGAATATAAAATATCAGCTGCACTTAGTCAGGTAAAAGCCGAGCAAAAAAAAAAAAAACCCTTAATATTTTTGCATTTATAGCTCCTAGTCGTGAATAAAACAACGAACACATGAAATGGTGACATTCATAAATAGCAACAGGACTAAGTGGTTGCCCACTGAGGTCTAGAAGAGAGACCAAGCGGCCACAGACAGAGTCTAAATAGCTTTGTTGTCTGTGCGAGTCGATTATTGATCAGTGCAAAGTCAAAGAAGGGATATGTTAGAGAAGAAAGTTTTCTTCATACTGGAATTATCGGAATGTTGTGGCGGGATTCTGACTAAACGGTGTAATCGTCCAATATTCAAAATTGTGGCTACACATCTGTTAGTTTACCCGTTTGTTTGTTTCAATGTCTAATTGTTTTCTTGGGAAACCATCACCCTTATAAAAGGCCATTGAAACCATCACCCATATAAAAGGCCATTGAAACCAACACCCTTATAGAAGGCCATTGAAACCAACACCCTTATAGAAGGCCATTGAAACCATCACCCTTATAAAAGGCCATTGAAACCATCACCCATATAAAAGGCCATTGAAACCATCACCCATATAAAAGGCCATTGAAACCAACACCCTTATAGAAGGCCATTGAAACTATCACCCTTATAAAAGGCATTGAAATCATCACCCTTATAAAAGGCCATTGAAATCATCACCCTTATAAAAGGCCATTGAATACACTGATATTAGTCTACTACAAGCAGTTCAGGTTTGTAGAGTTTTATTTTATTTTATTTTTATTCTTATTATTTCTTCAAACATTATTGTCTTACGTCTATAATACAGTGTGGCGAAGATTCAAAATTGTTTTATCTAAAAAGAGGTCTGTCTGTAAAAAAAAAAAGAAGAAGAAGAAGAAATAACAGGAATAATTTTTTTTTAAATTACGCTGGATTCAAAACTTTTGTTAACGTTTCTGGTTGTTAGTTTGTTTGTTTTCTTTGTGTAGTAATATTTCCTCCCTTATTTTTGATACTTTCAAAAATAATAAACCACTATTATACAAGACGATTTTCACGCCTGATGAATTCAATATCATTGTTATCATGAATGTTTCAACATCGACACTTACAAGATTCTGTCAGACAAGTGCCATGATGCTATTTCGATGTACACCTCGGAATAACTTGAACCTCTCTATAGAGAACGACATGTCACAATGCAGCAGGATCGACATGACGGATTGACTGTTAGGAATAGGAGAGTTGAGATATCGGATGATACAAAGTGCGAACAGTACTAAAAGTGATCAGATTGAAGTTTTGAATGAACTGGTTGTTTTTGAGGACATCCTCTGTGTTTTGGCTTAGGTGAAGTTTGACTTGCTCGTAACTGTATTGTTGTGTTTCAATTTGTCTTGTAGGACAACACGGGAATAGGCAGCATAATAGGCTGGAGAAAAGTAAATGAATAATTACTAAATAAATAAATAGGTAAATAAATCAGGAGGTAGATAAACAACAGTAAATAAATGAAAAATATATAAATGACTGACTGAATGAATGAATAAATAAACAAATAAATAAATAAATAAATAATAAATAAATAAATATTTTTAAAAATAAATAAATAAATAAATGATGTATAATAAACAAGTAAATGATCAATTTGGTAGCATATGAATCCTCACTATTTACATGAAATTGTATTTTTATCTTGTGGTGAATGATCCGCTCCTACATGTCCTTGTGTTGTGTTGCAGATGTCGGGTCAAGGATACAAGCGCACCAACTTTGAGGAGGATGACTACGCCTCCAATGGCGGAACACCGCCCCCTATGGACTTCACATCCAGTGTGGGATTCCGGGGGTGAGTAGATTACATGAAATATTAGTACTGCTTTTCCTTTTGCAATAACTTCGAAAACATGCGGCGATCCACACAGCAAGCCGTATGTTTACTTATATTCATCTTTTGTTAGTTTCGATTTACAGTTTTCGATTGTCCAAATTTATTTACATGTTTTGATATTCCTGTTATAACTCGTAAACGCATCGTCTATACGCTATTATACTTCATATACATACTTTGATCAACCTTTTTGACATGTAAACGTACTCAGCGTGCTAGGCACAATATAGCCGTAATCATGCTGATGTGCCGTGAAGTCCCAAAACAAACAAACAAAAAAAAAAAAACCGAGACAAACATTCATGAACATGACACCATCCTCATATGATGAGCTCCCTATCTTATGTTTTGAGCTACAAAGATCGTTTAGAAAAAGCGATGTCTTGTCGAGAGTGTCACCCCATATTTACGGCTTTCATTAATCATAATGAACTAATATCTTCATGCTAATGTATGTGTTTTGTTTTTGTCTTTAAATTTTGTTTTTGTTTTGGCCGAGATTGGTTGTTGTTTTTTTTCGGGGGGTTCTAGCTGCTGTTTCTTTATTTTTGTACTCACCTTCTGGGTCTGGCGAGCAGGATATTTCTGAATTACCCTTCTCTTGTTGGAGATTATCATCATACATGGCTTTTTCACAGACATCATCATTCTGATAGTAATGTAACCTTCTATGAGATGTGTGGAATAAGCGACCAGTTCATTTCACTGGCCACGGTAGTTTATTGATAAGGATGTCACACTATCTGTTTGTGTAAGAAATCAGCCTTCTTAGCTGTCGCTAACTTCTTTCCCGGCTAAGTTTTTGTTTTTGTTTTAAATCATTTACCGAAAAGGTACAACAGATTAACATTTTGTCGCAGGAATATGGCGGTTTCTTTCATGGTCGCAGCTTGACATCCCTGTGTTGAGTTTTTTCTCTGTCCGTTTTTTAATGGGGATTGCGTTTGGTCGTGTTCTTTTTGTTTTTTTCCAGGCATGAGGGGTGTTAAACAAGCACTGGAAAGAAAAACTATCATTTTTCTTCCTGTCATTCGAAAGATTCATTGAAAAAAAAAAAAAAAACCTAACAAATAAAGCTGGTCTCTTCAATTCTTCAGATTTTGCTCTCAAAACGAGGCAAAATAATAGTATGTTCGGCATCACTGTCTGATTTTTCTGTTAGTAAGAAGCACCTTAAAAGGGAAAATATCAGTTTTATAAAGTGTCGTTCATACGTGTGTATTCAAGGAATAAAAACTCAGTACCACTGGTTACAGTCTCATTAACAGTAATACAGAATTCAGTAGTACGCTGCCCGTTTTACGTTTTGCCATTGAAAGTCTAAACTGTCCTTTGTTCGACGTATGTCAGTATCACAGAAATATTAACTCTCAGATGATTTCAGCTGACTCTATCAGGCTCAAGACTGCTAATGACTAATTCAACCTTTTCAAGCATCCACAGCTTGTAAACTCTCTCTAAGTTGTCTGACCCTTTCTCAAGTTCTCTTGGCCTGATTTGGCCATTTACTTTGCTATGGAAAAACGCCGAGCTCAGATACGATAGTGCTCTACTATCTTCACTATGTATTATTTGTTTATAGTGTACATTCAATCTACATTAAGTCAGACTAGCCCTCTTGTTTTGTCAACTGTGGGAGCGCCACTGAAGATGCCGTGGCCAGCTCCTTCCAACTGTCACGGTTTTCAACGAGTCTGCATGTTATTAAAATTTCAGTCTAGTGTATATGTACTTTAAGAATGGACACATAGAGAACATTTCTGGAGGCCCAGGCTCTGGCCTGCGATGGCGATGCTTGAAGATGATTAGGATTAGTGGCAGAACTCGTTAGGAGCCCCCCCCCTCCCCC
>JBCEWB010142852.1:0-10892 GCA_039654565.1 Peronia peronii | reverse complement strand
ATAGATAGATAGATAGATAGATAGATAGATAGATAGATAGATAGATAGATAGATAGATAGATAGATAGGCAGGCAGAGAGACAGACATACAGACGGACAGACAGATCGATAGAAGCACATGAGGATACACACACACTCGGGGAAAAAAATAAATACGACAGATAACAAAAGTTCACCCTATATTATACCTGTAATCAGGATTCTAAGGTACAAAAACTAAAGGGGCTTACAATGGAAGAGAAATGAAATGTCCAAACTTTTTCTTTTTTTTTCAAATAACAACAACAACAACAACAACGACAACTACAACCACAAAAACAACAATATTTTCGAATGCCAGCCTGTGCGAAATAGATGAATACAACATCTTTTTTTTTAGTAGTTATACTTTGGTACCTGCTGCCTAGAAACGATTCCAGCATTGACTTGATATGGGATTTAGGACATAGACCCGACTTTGTCGTGCCTTCTGTTAGGAAAGTATCATGAAGTGTCGCAATGCTAGTTCGTGCTTTCTGTATGAACATTATTAAATGAAAAGACGGAAGCAGGGTGTAACAGTGACGCCCAGACATTCACCTGAATAATTTAAAATCAGAACTTTTTCACGATGACGGGTATTCCAAATGGTTCTGGGACACACCCTATATGTAACCAATAGAAATCTGGGACGCAGTGATCATGAGGGATAACTGGATACCAAAGGATATCAAAAATGAAGTATCCACTGATTTCCTGTCGCCAATAGACAACTGTTTGCCAAGTATTAATGAACTCCTCGAGAGACATACAATAAATTACAATTTTCTTAATTTTCCTCTTCATATCCAGATTTCCTTTTCTGAACAACCATAACGCCCAGCCAACAACAATAACAGTCGATGAGACGGGAAAAAAAGGTGGCCTTCTCTATATTGTAAGTAACAACTTGTCAGTTCGATTTTTTTTACCACACAAAAAAATCAAGGATGTTCTCCATCGAGATCATTCTTACATGGCAGGATCATTCCCGCAAGATGCTGAAACGAAAAAAAAATCTGTCTTAGGAGTTCCTCATTCTTATAGACAAACATATCGCTATTATAAAACTCCAGTGCCCTGATTCAACGAGCGGCCCAAATCGATCCTGATATTCTGATAGGGGCTTAATATGAGGGTCACTAACAATCCCAACTATGGAAAGATCAAAAAGGACTCAACAAAAGAACCTTTCGGGACCTGTTGTGGAAAGTGAATGAATATCATTGGACTGAGCAAAAGCTTGTAGCACGGTGAATAGTGACTTCGATCGTAGTCCTGAAACTAGTACTTCAAACTGTTCGACTCCGTGCCAAATGATTTATGTTATTCTCAACACTTCAACAAGTAGGTCCCGTTCTCAGCACTACTTAGACACTTTTCCACGAGCGATATCTCTTTCCGAGCTCACATTTCTCTCTTCAAATCTGAGCGCCTCTACATGTATTGAAAACATCGCTCGTGATCTAAATGTAAGATATTGTCACGTTCACCTAATTTCTGTACTAGCATATTCAGTTTTTAACATCCCTCCTTCTTCCATCCTTCGTTTATCCAATTATTTTCGCCTTGCAAGCAAATCATTTTTTCCATTCTTTCCAAGACGTGGATTCAAGGTGTTTTCATATTGGTTGCAGTTATTACATCGCGAGAAACACAAACAACTATGAACCTCTGGCCCATTTCCATCCACTGTCAGTTAACTGCAGAATGTGTCTACTCATTAAGACAGCCTCAACAACTTATCGCCTTACAAGAAACATTCTTTTCATCATCAGAACCGGCTGGACTGTAGTAACGAAGATTTTGTGGACTCATTCCCACACTATTGATCTCAATTTAGCAAAGATACAAGAAATCCCCATGGCGATATATGAGTATGCTGCCTTTTCACAGCAAGCTGACACAGGTCAATGATTCCAGCACAGAGGCGACTAACAGAATGATAGCATAGGGCCCCGAGCAGAGAATGGGTTAATGATGAAGTAACTCCATCTGGACCGCCCGGGTGGAGGTGAGTGGACACAGAATGAATACCAGCGACCTCAAGTGGCTGCGGTGAGATGGCTACATTGTGTAAACCACCACGGGATGTTGTATTGCCCCTTTTCGTACAACCTCAGTGGACTCAATGCTGTTCCATCAGGGATTAAACTCATTGAGTTTAAAATCTCTCCCGTGTGGGGTCTGGTAACGAATACCTTCTAGGTCATATGGTTTGGAAATCTTGAGTTCGAGTTTTCTAAAAAC
Source organism: Peronia peronii (assembly GCA_039654565.1). Taxonomy (NCBI): domain Eukaryota; kingdom Metazoa; phylum Mollusca; class Gastropoda; order Systellommatophora; family Onchidiidae; genus Peronia; species Peronia peronii. The sequence goes on along the minus strand of JBCEWB010142852.1, from coordinate 8,624 downwards.
TCACGTCACAATCTGCAATGTTAATACGAAAAATTATACAGCACATAGCAATATGTAACGATAAAATGAAACGTCACTAAACTCTGTGTCACTGTAAAGAGGTTGGAGTTGTTGGGGAGGGTGGGGGGGGGGGGCATATTAATTTCACAGTGTCTGTCTCCTCTTGCTTCACTTCTCCATTCTCCATCAAAGAAACCAACGAAATATGGGAAAAACACCACGCAAACTGACAAATCACACAAAGATCACAAGAAAATATTTTATCACACGATCAGACATAAAAATCGAGTCGGGAGAGAAATGAAGGACAGATTGTTACAGCCTGGAATAAACTCGGCTATGCTGTCGTTACAAAAAAAATGAGTCTTAACGTGCTCTCTTTACTTTCACGTACAGATTTCGCGCAATAATGGAACTTGGAATTTATAATTTAAGTGATTATTCTTATCAGAGCATGACAAAGCATTTCGAGGACGACATGAGAACTGAATGGATGTGGTGAATCTTGTAGAGTAAGAACTTGTTTTCCGAATGTCATCTTTGATAGACATGTATTTTAATGAGACTGGCACTATGTCACTTGAAGTTATACTGGCGCAGTGAACACATTAGGCCAAATGAAAATCAACGGACATCCTCAAATCAATGTCATCATCTTTCGCTAATGTGGACCAAAGGCCTAAAACTGAGAAAAATGATAATATAAAATAATTAGTTTGGGTCCCCATAGCTCCAAAACTTATTGACGTAATGTTACTTCTACGTCACGAATTAAATACGCACAACACACAACAAAAGCAAGGTTAAAAATCAGATGGCGAATGAGAGTTTTTCAAGTCAAATATTTACGACGGAGCAGAGCGCATTTCAGGACTCATATATCATGACTAACGTAAAACCTTACAGAGAAGAGAGCGACAATTTGAAGGAAAGCTATTACAGCAACAGCCAAGACAATCAACAGCGGTTGTTATAGAAAACTCATTTATAGATAAATAAATAAATAAATAAATAAATACATAAATAAATAAAATTCATGAGACACTACAGCAATACAAAAAAGCACTGTCACCAGCAAGATTAATGATTAATTCACAACAGCGATAAAAAGAACATGAAACAACAGCAAATACACCATGAAATGAAGAAAGAATACACCAGCTTATGTACTATACTTTGAAATGACCTAAACTGACATTAGCACACAGAATCTATGAATATGAGCCCTAATGACATCTACATATATTATGAGACGGAATTCTACACAATATTAAACTATAAACAAAAATGTTTTTTTTTTTTTGTCTGTTTGATTTTTGTTGTTCTTTTGAAAACAATTACGAGCTGAATCTACACAATACTATGAAATAACATGGACATTATGAACATTACCAAGTGAATTTTTACACGTTATATAAACTGAACTCTACAAAAATTTGGAAATAAAACTCTACAAATATCATATGAGCTGAATCTACACATGGAATCACATGAACAATTCACACATTATTTCGACAAACCTACGAGCATCATCAAATGAATTCCATACAAGTTTTAAAATTAATGAAGCAAAATAAAGATTTGAGATGAATTTTATAAACTCTACAACTAAACAAGATGAAATAACACTATGCGTGTATTTCACGCGACACACCTATTATATATAGAAGCGAACTATTTATATAGTAATGATATATTTGTTATCCCTGCAAAAAAAAAAACAAAAAAACTGCAGCAATCTGTGAGGAGGTTAGTTGATCTAAAGCTACAACTATGTAATGAGAATATTTCTAGTGACAATTTATAGGGGAAACACACTGCCTACCTATAGTTCGTGACATTCTTAGTATTATTGTTCGTTTGCTGAAATCTTTGCTGATAAATTTCCATGACCCTGTGAGGGTGTCATACAGAGGAGGAAAGACATCACAAAAAACAGGTCAGACATGGCATGCACTTTATAAATAGAAAAACTCATCATACATTTACATCAATGCCAAATACCAGGAACCATATCTATGTCTTGTTTGCGACATAAGACCTGAATCTAACCTATCACTATTATGTGGTGAACGAACCAATAGGGAAATGGATCTCAAAAGTAACTTATCAGAGCAAAAATTCAGAGCGTGTTATATGATATAAAACTATGATCCAGTAAAAAATAAATAAATAAATAAATAAAAATCCCAAAATAGTCATTGGATTAAAAACACATTATTAATGTCTAAACCACTGACTTGCCCTACAGATAATGGCCACAATCCTCACAGTTCAATTCAGCTTTCCCTCCCGTCTCTCGTGAAATAAAGAATATTTCTGTCCCAAGCCCCGTAAATTGACTTAAGAACTACTCCGGGACACTGCAGCCTAGCAAAACAAACATCATAAAAAAGAGGTCTCTTTTCAGATTCTTCAAACATTTACTTCTGTAAATCTAGCGTAAACCTATGAACTCCCCGTACTGGAGGGCATGGAACATTGTCACCTTTCTGCGGGCCTATTACCTATGGGCATATGAATATTCATTCGAATTAACTTATATTTGATTGGTTCAAGGGCATCAGATGACGAGTATTCTTGAAATAATTGATGCCCTCTTTAACGCCAGCTCACTGGGTGGACGTCACTAAATCTAAAACAGCTATTATGTAACAGATTTTGAGAAAATCAGGAGAGCCACATTACATCATCATTCACAGGTTAAGTGCAACTCTACCCCTTGTGCATTGTGTAATATGGATATATTCATATTTGTAGAAAGAGGAACTATAATAGGGTCGATTTTTATTTCTGTCTTATGGCAAAGACACGAGTGAACTGAAACCTACATTCGTCCATTGTATAAGAAGACAAATGACACATATATCTTGTGCATACATGCCTAATCAGTGGGTGCACACGGAAATAAATAAAATAAAATGTAATCTCCCATTTGAAAAAAAAAACAGAATGAGAGAACGAAAAACAAATTTGGTTACATGAAAAAGACAATGTTATTTAGAAAAGAAAACATTCCCACTAAACTATCAATGATACCCTGAAACAGGGCATCATCCCACCACTGACCTGTTGGTTGTCAGTTTTTTGTAGAATACTTGCAGCCCTTTTAATCCAAATATAGGACGCAGGAGTGGAAAGTTTGCTAATTAAGCTCATCATAATCTGATGATCAATTCCTCAGAAACATACTCTTTATTTAATAACTGGGAAAGGTTATTATCATATCAGTTGTGAAATTCACCACAGTTAATAAACGGTCCCAGTATATAACAGGCCCGCTGACAAGTGAAACCACACTGACTTCATCTGTAGACTCAGTTTTTTTTGTTTCTGTTTTTTTGTTTTGTTTTTTAATAAAATCAAAAGTAAGGGCTTCTATTACTGATTATGATGAAACCTCCAGTCTTATTGGTGAGAACTAACTAACAACATTAGTTCAGTCATTTGTATCTAAACCTGGACTGAATTCTGGGAAGAAAAAGTAACCCACTTACAAATAACCAGAAAAATGCTCAATCTAGTGTAGACATGCCCAATGTTCAGATACTATGATGAACACACAAGAACAGAGAGGCAAGATATACTAAGGAGAATGGCTCACTCACCCGCCTCCTTGGTATAATCTCTGCTGTCCGCCTTTTGCTGCTAAAACTTCATCCACGATTTCCTGTGCCTGTAGGAACAATGACCAGAAATTATCATCACCACCAAAAGTTATCACCACCTACCCATAAAAGTACATCCTGCTCAATAGTAAATAATGGTATAGAGACATGTCCCATTCACAAAGTTTAGTGTTGGCTTTGAAGCTTTTGAGTTGAGACTGCTCCAGAAAAAAGCCAGTACAAATAAATAATATGTAGAAGACACTAAATTCTTTACTGAAATCCACAACTTTGCAAATAATTATCACATTAGTCTGTTTTTCAAGAATCCCGTCGCATAATATAAACACAAAAGCAAGACACCCTATCCAAGTGAGAATGACTACGTGATAAGAATAGAAGAGGAAAATAATCGACAACAAAAGTCATGTCCATAACGCTTCTTTGAGCCCATCCCGCTTTTATTGCCCAGAACCCCCTGTGTTCATTCTGCTCTCCGTTCCAAGCTGCCCTCAGTGAAATCTCTCCGCTGTCCATAGCTTAATACATCCAGGCTGCCACTGAAGTGAGATTCTAAGATTTCGTCGTACAAAGATTCCCATAGTTAGATTTACGACTTTGGGTGATAAATCAATCAAAATTGCAATGGTTAAAAACGATTACTGTTTTCAAACTCATCTGAGCTTTTTAAGGAGTAAACTAATTCACCCAAAGTACATTATTATCAAATATTAACTCTAAAAGTGTCAACAAGCTGATCTTTACCGATTAAATAAACCCCGTAAGTGTCAACAGAAACAGATGGACGAAGTGGCTTTGAAGAATAAAGCCACTAAAATATTTTATTGCTAAACAAAACTCAGAAGTGTTAAGATACTAATGTACACTGGAGTCATGTACGCCTAAAACTGTATAGAAACTGCTGGATGAAGTGGCACGGATTCTGTGAAAACTTTATAATATTCCTATTAAAGAAAGGTCAAGTCTATTCCATGAAGTAAGATAATATGACTGAGATAATAGATAAAGCTTTTGGGCCTGTCCTTACGGAAATAACTGTTATATAAATTAAAGCTCTGTATTATTACTGTCTTACAACACTGTATGCTGTTCAGATTAAGTTCTGTGGCAAATAACAATCAGCAAAATCTTATGACCGAACCGGCATCTTGGTACTCCTAATGTTAAAACTGAAAAGTTTGGGCGCTAAAAGGAAGGGTCGCTTACCGGTGCTTTGCAGCTCTGGAATATGTGCATGTCTGCTTGGGATGACCTCTTCTTGGGATCATCGATGATGGTGAACAGAATGAGGTTGTTGTAGATTTCACGACGGTCATTCTTGAAGATGGCAGTCGGGTCTTGCACCAGCTGGATGGGAAACCTTTCTAGTTCCTCCTGCAAACGCAAGCAAAGGACAAACACAATTAAGATCGCTCATTGTCAGAGGATAAATATAGCAATCCTGTTCAATCCTGTGTGGCAAAGATAATATATACAAATACAAGCTCAAAACACTTAAAGAAATCATAGATACTTTACATCGAGAAACAATTACAGACTACTGAAAATAAACACTACGCAACTGATTTCACTGTAAATTGCTACAATTTTAATATTGATTTGAAGAAATGTTACACTGGTATCATACTGAAAGCTATGGCGGGTTCTGGGCTATTAACAAAAGCAAACAGAAAACAAATCGAAAAACAGAGCTGAAGTATAAAATGAGTAGAGCCAAGATTCGCAAAACTCAGGGTATAAACAAAACTATGTTCACAATTGTTCATCAGAGTTGAAGGCACGTCAAATTTGGCATCTCCATGTGGCTGTCGCAGAGACTGGGGTTCATGATCAAGATCACGAGACACAAATCGCATTGGTGAAGCTCGAACGATGACGGATGACAGCGACAGTAGCAAAACAACCACATAACGCTGATATATGACGGGGAATTTTACAAGATCGGTACATAGGGTTAAGTGTAGCAAGACGCTCAACTGAGATAATGGGGCATAAGTTTGATTGGTGAAGATCGAAAAATGACGAATGTTAACTTCATAACAAGAAACAGCAATAGCATAACGGGTCTGATGCATGATGGTGAAAAATATAACGATAGCTACATAGAGCTAAGCACAGAGCCCGAAAGCGGTTCAGGAAAAGCATAAAAAGGGGTTAATGACATATAAAGAAAAATCAAGCAGCAGTCTGGCCATACCATCAGGAAAAAAGCTGAGTGGGAAAATGATCAAAGGCCCCTGGAAAGACGAGACCGAAGGTATATGAATTCTCTGCCGCATGCATAACAATGGAATGTGTTGTACAAAAGGTAATATTATTGAGAAAATGCTGATTACGGAGATCAAAGAGTGCCTACTCCGGGTTGAGAGGCACTGGATAATGGTGACAGCATTCCATAAATGACCAACGCTTACGACTGTCGCGCATCTATAATGCTACGGTTCTCAGCGTATGCATAGTTTCGGCAAATGACACGCATGCTAAACTCGGACACTTCTAAATAGAGCTCCTAGAATAAATCGTTCTAGAGAGATATATTCATAGACGAACTCAATAACTATTGTAAGAGGAAGCCAAGCCAACCGCCCCCTTTCCAACTTCTCCCTTTTCCTCCCCCTTTTCAACATCTCCGTGAGTCAGGATTGTAAGACAGATAATTTATTTCACTAATAATTATCATTTTCTTCTAAGACTCTCTTCCTCCCGCCATTCTTGCATTTTCCATCCTCTCCTCCTTTCCCCGAAATTCTGAGGCCAAGCATTTGTAACGACAGCATTATTGACACCAGTCTTTGCTACTTCAAATCCCTATTCACCTTTTACTATCCCAGCCAGAAGACGCCAATAAAGTTTGATAGTGCTATTAAAGTGAATACTAAAACAAAACTCCGACCTGAGCTGGGCCAGCCCGTGGAAACCTCAGGTATGCCAATCAAAACAATGACTGAGATGGAGTGAGGGCCAGGAAACGAGAAGAAGACAGACAGACTGTTCAGACTGGAACAGAGGGGAAGCGCTGTGATGTCATAAAAGTATGACCTATCGCCTATAATAATGGGCATGTCAATAAATCTATCTCATAAATGAAGCATAAATAAAACAGACCGAAAACAAACAGATGAAGTATAAAGTGAGGGGAGGCAGCAGAAGCAAATCTCAAGGACAAGTAAGTCCATTTTCTCGATCTTTCTACAGAATTCGTGGCACCAGTCAAACTTAGCATTTCTCTGGCGGCTATCGCAGAGATTGGGAATACTGGCCCAGATCACAGGGCACAAATCGGATTGGGGAAAATCGAAAGATGATGGATGACAACGACAGTCACAAAAACAACAGCAGCAAAATAATAACAAAATGGATCTGGATTATAACGGTAATAATCATAAGGTCGGTATTTTTGACTGCTTGAGACTAATTATTTTATTCTTAATCTTCTTTTCGATTTCCTCCAAGATTTTTTTTTCGACTTGTTTCTTCGTTACTCATTATTGTTCATATATGCGTGAACTGAACCAGGCTAATCATGAGTCCGGAATTACGGTGGGCGTTAATATTAGAATATCATATAGACTATCTAGGAGAAAGAGTACAAAACATTTTATTTCCATATGTATCTATGATCTTTCACAAAGACGTCAAATAGCTCTAACAATGATGTTTCTTCAATAATGCTGCCATAAGAGACTTTGTTTTCGGTTCAAACATTTTTCTTATAGGATAACACACTGATTACAGGCTTTGTCACTGATATGTTTATATGGCCCTTCCTTTTCGTATATAAAAAATATAACTGGCATTTGAGCATTATGGAGCCTTGACTCGTATTTAATTTGTTCAGCCATATATCATATCTGCCGGTCATTTCTCCGCCATGTCAGTGCTTCCACCTACAACTGTCATGGGGAGACTGAAGGTGCCAGATTGGAACATTTCAGTTTATAGGGTCAGTCAGACATCTGGGGCTCTTTCTTTTTTGCCCGGCTAAAATAAGAACTCGGCAAGCTCATTTAGTTATCGTTGCTGGCCGTTAGTAAAACACATATATGCATCTGTTCATCTTTTATTTAAGTGTTACACAATGCCGCTACTCGCATTGAAAGACACAGATGGTCAAACAAAAACTGCAGCAAAACATTGCCAGTAAGTGAACTAGGGACAGCCATGCTGACCAGGCATTACAAAAAAAAAAAGATAACAAAGAGTCCATAGGCTGGCTGACCAGTAGTGGCTGCTGCAACAATGTCTGCAGGCAGCCAGTGTGAAATGATGGTAGGATGGGCGAGACCTGTCTCTCAGTCTTAAGCATTAAAAGCGGCTGGGCGACCATTTCTGAATTATGGTCTGTAGTGGCTGCTTAATGAGGTATGAAAAAAGTATGTATTTAGGGCAGCTTGTCTGTCTTCACTTCTGCATCAGCAGAAACAAGATGAAAAGACAAGAACCGAATCTGAATATTATTCTTGCTACACTGTTATCGTGAATATTATGATTTCAGACTTGTGCTTTGAATCTTTCCCTTGAAAGTCATAGCCATAATAATATATGTTATATATTGACCTCAGTTTCGTGTAACTTTTACAGGAGTATAGACAGCCCGAGCAAACTTTCTCAACACAATACACTCATTTCTTCCTGACAACATCTGTACAAGAGTCACGAAAACGGTTGCCTAGAGACCCCTTATTGTGAAGCAACCAACGGCCAACAATGGCTTACCCCACTATCAGCTTCAAGTTTTGTCGGTTAATCTTGAATCTACGTAAGGAGTACAACCGTAAAAAAAACGAGTTACACTGACAATAGTACGTCCATCATTCTCAAACAGAGACAGTTAATAACGTGAAGTACATTTTCATGTCTCTACCTCGATCGAAATTATCTTTGGTTCCCTTTCTTAAGGGGGGGGGGGGGGTGGTTCCTGAAATGTGGATTTTGCTAAAAAAAAAATGCGATTTTGGGCTTTTGTTTTCTCTTCAAAGATCGGCCTTTTCTGCG
>JBCEWB010142851.1:0-26526 GCA_039654565.1 Peronia peronii | reverse complement strand
GACAATAAGTCCGAATAGACCTGAGGGCTAGCTGGACTTAAGTCCGGCTAGACACTTCGTTTTTTTTTTTTTAGTAGGTCTATTTTGTGAGTTTTTCTGTGTGTTGCATTGCATTTTCCCTGCATTTTTTGGGCTTAGCTCTTTTCTGCATTTTGGAGCTTTTTTTTCTTTTTAAATGGCTTTTTATCACAGATCACAAACATTAACCGCTTCACTGCTACACCAGTTTTATTTTGCATGCAGTTCTGTGCTAAGCGTTGCTCCATCCACTATAATCCTGACCCACTGTCAGACCCACCCACTGTGGAGCCAATGTATGCCTGTTCATTTTTCCCTGTCTATCAGAAACATCAACTCCTGTTAGTCAGTGTTACTAATGAGGTATTTCGAGATAGGTCATGTGACCGAGGAAACATTGCTCACATGACAGTGACTTTTATCATGATATAATATATAACATGTCTGAAAACTTATCATTTATCAAAACTTGTCTGCCATGTGCAGAGCATGTAAACAAATCAGTGTTTGAGTGAAAATCCTGTTATGTGGCTTTTCTTGAAATATCTCATTCAAAGCAGATTATATGTATGATTTGGATTTGCATTGCTAGTTCATCTGCCAATCATCATTTTGTGGCATTTTTCAGAAGATTCTATAGATAAGATCTATGAAATGCTGGTCAGTGGTTGATACATATATCGGATCAAAGGGGAAAGGGAAGTGGTTGATGGTGGGCTGACTGTTGACTTTTACCTCGTATGATTTCCCTCACATGAAAGAGTCATTTTTGGTCATACTTCACGCTGATGTTGGAATTAAAATGATTAATATGTTCTTTTCTCAGCCAGAGCTAAAAGAAAAAATGTCCAAAATAATTTTTAACTTTGCATGACATCTTTCCATTTGTGTAACTTGTTTCATTTCTCTGAAGATGAAAGATCAGTAATTTTGTTCAATTGATGCAGTCTTCCAAGTACAATTCTTTTCCCAACATCTGACACTTTAATGTCAGGATCATTGCTAATAAAAATAAGGAGAAATTGATGCAACTTGGAAATCATGTCACCAACGAATAGAAAAAGGTAGACTGGAACTTGTTTTGCACTGAAAACTTTGCAATTCACAGATTTTGATAAGACAGATGAGCTGGCAGCATGGACCTGTGTCGATGTTGCAAAAGTGCTCACCGGGATCTGCATGCAGGCACTTCTTCATATATCACAACAGAAAGTGATGAAGAGCTACTAAATGATACACTGGTATCAGGTAATTTTCTGGAATTTTCTGTTATTTTTAGTTTGCTCATATTCCTCTTATGTTTATTTTAGTCATATGTATCTCCGATCAGTGAATTTCTGTTGCCTGTCAAGGGCATGGTAAGATTTGTGTTGAAAATGGGATCAGTGGATTTAAGGGCATGTGCTACTAATAAAAACCAATTTCACCTATTTCTTAAGAAAGGACTGTTTTTGCATCATATACCTCTTCACTGAGTTTATAGGACATGGCAAACTAGGAAAGAAAAAAATTTCATCATTATGTAATAATAATGGCGGCCATTCGGGATTTTTATCACACCTTTTTTATTTGCCTATAACTTTTTTGTTTTTCAGTCAATTGTTCTGAAATTTGGCATGAAGCAACTTAGGACATATGTACATCTTTGTATAGAAGGATTTGACATTTGCTAGTCCCGTTTCTCTGGTACAACTTGATGATCATTTATGTATTTATTTTTCACTAATTTTCCTTATTCAAAGAGCAATAAAACAAAAATGAGTAAAGATATTACATTTTTGTTCTACATAAATTTCTTTTATATGACGACAAAACAATCTGTCAAGAGGTATCCTGTTCGAAAGCAAAATAAAAAAGTAGTAGGAATTTTTTTGCAGAAAAATAATTTTTGAGAAAATCCATGAAAAAGTAGATTTTTTCCTCAGTATGAACTTCAAAATCAAGACAAAAACAAAAAAAGGAGGCTCTCCTTTCTTTTTACATGCTGACACAATTGTGTTTCATGTACAATGGGTAAGGAAGCAAAATTGAAGTTTTTCAATTTGACCCAAATTTTGACTTTTATATGACTGCAGCATATGTCCTTAAATGTTTTGTAAGCAAGGGGACTTTCAGCATAAACTAGCATATCATCGTCACTGTCCACCATCCACATAAAGACCGAAATTGGCAAATTTTTTTTTACATTTGGGATGTGTAAAAATAACCCTTTCTCTATTATAGATGTCCTATGTTTATTTTAAACTAGTTTGGGCTTTTATAGAAATGCTCAAAAAGCTTCCATATTGTGATATTATATTTGTGGAAGTGACCATTTTCAGCTTTCCCTTTTGCTGAACATGTTATACTTATACCTAAGATTTCTTTTTTGATGAACGTATACGACAGAATGAGGATCCAAGTCTTGTGTCTGGCTTGTATGTTGTGATACAGTGTAGTATTGCAATAGGAGAGGAGAGTAGTAGTAATGGAATACAGAAGCCTGGTAATGTTTAGTGGTAAAATTTGGTAATTTTTATTGCCAAACTGCAGCAACTAAATCTGTAAAGTAGTTTTTTTGGCTGTAACTGAATATGCAGAGTGGCACTGATATCATCCATTCAGATTTTATAACCTGGGCAATATGGTTGATTGTGTTTTAAGCTAATGAAATATTAGTGAGTGATGCTGCTCTCTATTGCTCCTTATTCCTTGCACTCATCTTTTTTTTTTTTTTTCTGTGATAGCTAGTGTATGTCTTTCTTGTTATTATTCTTTCTTGACAAAAAAAAAACTTCTTCATCATCTTGTTATTACAGAGCTAGGAGAAAGTAGTTTGAGTTGGTTTGATGACCTGACTGAGACTTACCTGACAAGTGCCGAGGATGGCAAAGGAGGAGTGTCATTTATGTCACAGAATGCCTCATCTTGTGGATGGTCCCCTTGTCCCAAAGGAGGAGTTTTCACTGTTCATGGTAAGACATGTGACTGACGGTGTTCTTTCTTTCTTTCTTTCTTTCCTTCTTTCTTTCTTTCTTTCACTTGCTTACTTTCTTTTTTTTAGCTGTATGTCTTTATTTATTTGGAGGTGGGAGTCAGTATAAATATGTGAAAGTTTGGAGAAAATATAAAAAATTGAATTAACGATATTCAAAACCAAGCGTGGTACACATGTGTATAGAAAGGTCTGAAAATAGAAGATAATATGAAATATTTATGGTACAACTTGTTCACCGCAGTTTTTATTTAATTGTTTTAAGCTTCAGCGTTTATATGTGAAATCAATATTCCGGTGCCCTGATTATTTTTTTAAGTGTGAAGAGGACTGTCCTGTTTATTTTCACCCAAGGGTATTTGCACGGTTTTCAACTGATTCCTCTTCTGTTTTGTGCATCACATTTGTGACAGTTTAGTACTACTATGCATCAGATCACTGTGTCAGTCTTTTTAAATCCTGATAAATTTTTGCCTTCAAATCAGTGACATGTTACAGTTGCTCTGAGTATTGGTCTAGGTCTTGTTCTAGATGCAGATCTTGGGAGAGATCAGGCTCTAGCATTTGACAAGAATAAGAGCTATTTGATAAACAGAAGACTGGCAGTGCATGATCCTCTCGTGTTTTTAGAGGCTTAGAACAAGACAACTTTTTCTAGTGGGTATTGGCCCAGAACCTGCAAGAATTCTTGGAAGGTTATGTGAGGATAATTTTTGATTGTCCTGCAAGGCTGTGAACTCAATGAAGTAAAAAAGTTAGGTGCTGTTTCAGAGCTGCAATGGCTTTCTCTTTGTTTCAGTTGGGAAAGGCACAGCTGGAGATATCACCCCTATTTCAGCCTTTTTGTCGTCATCATCTGGCAACTCATGCGGTTTGAAATTTCAGAGGTAAAATTTAACCCTCCTCCCCCGCACCACCCCCCTCCTCCCTCAAAGTTTTTAAAAATGTCTGTCATATGCGAAGGAATTAAACCTGTTTTCCAGCATCTCAGTTATTAATGTATGATTACCAGTTATCATCATTTATGTTAGTATGGTCTAGCATTTGTTTTAAAATAGACATTGAATATGAAGGTTAGGGGGAAGAACAACACTCAACAAATATCCAGTTTTTGATGTCTTCAAGGTTAAGGATAATGGATTTAGTTTTATCCCAGCAGGAAAGCAGCTTTTATCCAAAGCAATAGCCTGAATCAATAACTTTAGGAAACAAAAAGCATAGAAGTCTTCAAAGACAAAATTAATTTTTCCTCTGTGTGTAAAAAGTAGATATATGTGGTTCTTATCCCCTTAACTCTTTAAGACCCAAGTTTTTTTTGGCTCTATTTGCCAGGTTTTTTTTTTCTGAATGAAAGAGAATTATATATGGCATTCTAAAGTCCTTGTTTTAACGATACTGTCATTCAAAACATGTAAGTGTTATATACTAAACTGAAGGAAATTGCATGGCAAGCGAGGTAACCAATTTCAAAACAACGGAAATCAGCAGCAAAAAAAAAAGTATATAAAATTATCAGCTCACCCCATGTCAGTGTTGAACAATCTATTTATAATCTAGATCTAGTTTGATCTGCTATGTGGATCACTATCACTACTCAAACTCTAGGTCTATTTGAGAGTCTATTACTACTTCTTTTCTCCTTTTCAGTTTCTTGAAACAATTGGATGTTTCAGAATGCATTAGGAAATGTTGTTTTGGTTTCCCAGCCATCATGGGTTCATGCCCTCACAGAAAAATATAAACAAATCCAGAACACAACACAAAAGTAGCTGAAATGTTTAGCAATTCAACATTGAAAACCCGCTATTATCACTGCTCTACAATATGAAAAACTTCGATTCGAAATGATGTTAAGAAAAATACAAAATTTTGGGTCAGAAAACAACAATTCTATTGTAATATCACCAGACACTGGGTATTGTGGCTGAAGCCATCGGACGGTCCCACTGTGTGATGGGCCTTAAAGAGTTAGATCTTTTATTTGATTTCTCTTGGCTTATTTGTTCTGAGGTTAGGGCAAATGGTCACAAGGTGATTAAAGAATGCCACAAATAAATTTATGTTTAAACTAAATAAGTTGTTGGTGATCAATAGATATTCACTGTAAAAATCATTTACATTGTAGTTTAGATTTATTTGCTTCAAGTACTGTGGGTTTTATGATTTTTTATAATGGATTTTGTATCTTTTTTCTTTTTCATTTTTTATGTAGTTTTACAATATCAAAAACATTGTCCCTTTTTGCTAGGTCCCATGGTGTTGGCAGTCCAACATGCGACCAGTTAGGTGATAACAACGCAGAGATAAAGTGGTCTAGTTCGATGGCTACACCTTTTCAGCCAGTTTCTGATTCTTCACTTGACTTGAATGACACAGAAGGAGACTGGCGAGGTTGGACCCTGCAATAAACATATGTCACATATAATTCATAATCCTATGATAGGATTGAGGAGTATTTTGTTTAAAAATCTTATCACTCTTTCTTTGGTTGTTTGTTTTGTTTTTTTTTTGAAATCCTGAATTTTGCTTAGTCATTATTTTGTAGAACACATACACACACAGACCAAAAAAAAAGCAGTAGATCTTCAATTTTAAAATTCTCGTATTTTTTGCTGTCTTGTCGTAATTTGTCCCAGTATTAGTATTGACATATTGTATGAAATAGTGGCATATTAAAGCATGCATAGTAATTCACTGTGAAGATCCACATTCTTTCACACTGAGCTAAAGAATTTTTTTTGGTTTTTGATTTGTTAGGAAGTAAAATTCTCACATTTTCTCGAGAGCTGTAGCAATGCACCCCCTCCCCAATTCATTACAGCTCTTGATATTTCTTGACAAATCATAAAATTATTAGAAATGGATATTTCCTGGGCATCATGTCCACATCTACAAGAAGACACCTCAGTTTTGTGCCAAGTTGTAATCTGCTGAACTCCCTGTTGTGTTTTCCTTTCACAGACAGATCAGCAACTCGAGGCATTATGACCCCAAGTTCTGATGATGTTAAGCCTAAGGTAAATTGTTTAGTGTGCCATTAGTAATTTTGAATGTATTTACACTCTAAAACGATTAACACAAAATTTGCCAGGAATGGAAAACCTTTCATTTTATAGTTATTTTGCAGTAACTGAAAAGACCATTTGGAAACAGTTTTATTCATAAACCTATGAACAGTATGTTTATGATTTAATTACATTATTATTTCCCCATTAGACAAAGTTGAATTTGGAAGGTCACACTTGTACTTTCCTTTTGAACTCCAGCAATAAATCTGTTCTCTTATGTTTGACATGGTCAGTTCGATGCATTCATTACTGATCCTGGGCTTAGATCTAAACTAGATTTATAGTCAATTTCAAGCGCTACGTAAATAGATCTTCACTGTTTTCAGTATGAAACTGAACAAAGCTCATCAACTTCTCAATACTGCCTCTCAAGAACCATTGACAAGCACAACTGATTTGGCTGACCGAATGCCTGCGAGTGTGTATGATCAAAAAGACAAAGGCCAGTCCATCCTCTGATGCCGTGGTTATGTGGCTATAAATAGTAACAAATTCGTAATAGCCTCACACATGCACATAATACGCAACACCCTCTCATGGTACATCATACTCAGTTGGGGTCATGAGCGACAGGTGAGATGTGAAATGGGGGTGGGTGGGTGCATGATTTCTACACGCTTGCCCCTCAGGCCTTACCTTTCTTGTTGTATCACAGTGCTGGGCATTACAGTACGTTGTGGCTACTGGTACTTGGCATGCTCAAAGACAATTTCTTTGAAGAAATTGATTCGGTACCTGAGCTTGGTCTTGGTTACACTTAATATGAAAGAACAGTGTAATTGGGGAAGCAAAAGACTTTGGTAGAAAGGGTAGTTTTCATATCAGCCCATAGTTTTATTTCATATTATGGGTGACAAATTACATAGTAAAATAACTGTTCTGAAAGATTTTTTCTCAGTAACGCTAGTTTCGCTTTAAGCGTCTTCGTAATAGCCATTTTAGAGTGTATTATCATGTTTGACAGTACAAAACATATTTCAGTGGAAAGTGTACAAAGGTATACAAGAATGTGTCAGGTTGTCGGTCTATAAATACTTCCATAAACTTTGTGGGGATTGAATTAATGCAAGTATTTGTCAGACTGTCTTTATCTGTTAGCATAAAATTAGCAACTGCAAATTAGTAGCAGTTTCCTAGTTAATTGAAAGATAAAATTTGCAAGGCAGAAGAAATAATTCTATTTTTTTAATGTCCTAATCTTTGATACTTAAGGGCAGGGGCGGGTCCTGAAATTGAGATTTTGGCTGAAAATGTCAAATTTCTGATTATTTTTTTTTCTTCAAGCTAAACCATTTTATTTCAAGATTTTACGATTTATATGGTCAAAACAAGCCTATTTCATGTGTAAACTGAGCTTTTCCTACAAGAGGGGGTGTCTAAAATATCACTCAAATTCGCTTCTGACGATCAATTTCAACTGGAGTTATGAGGTCTTTACACTGTTTGAAAGTATTTCTCAGGAGAAATAGCCACACAAGAGAAGGAGGCTGAAGAGGAAGGTCCAGTTTATCAAGCTGGAATGTTTTGAAGTGAAAGGAACACATGTCACTAGGAACTGGTTGAAAATCTTTGTCAAAACTTTAGACGCATTTATCTCGAAACCTACTTTTTAAGCACACTTTTCCCTAAGGCTGTTTTGTTTACCAACGGATTTACTTGAAATTTGGCATGAATCTTCCTGCATATGTGTAAAATAATAAAAAGTATCGGATTTGCAATATTTTGTTTACTTTTTGAGAAAATGTTATCGAAGTGCCAGAAAAATGAGAAAAAGTACCATCTTGCCACATACAAATTAAAAAAATTTGTAGAAGAAAAACTGGCAAATTTCAAAAAACTGATGCTTAGCTGTATTGAGGTTAGGGAATACTATATGTGTGCAAAATTTGAAACGATTTCTTTGAAAAACACCGAAGCCTTAGGCTTTTGAAAATTAGCAATTTTTGGGGCAAGAAATCCAATATGGCGACATTTCCATGGTAACCAACCATCCAAATTATTTTTAGACACTTTCCCTCCTCTGATTTGGACATGCTGAATTTAAATATGATGCTTAAAAAAGCCTAAATTGAGTATTTTAGATAATCACACTCAGGACCCACCCCTTCCCTCAAAAAATCTACAGATAAACAAGCAGTGAGACAGCAAATAAATAGATATACACAGATTAATGATGGTCAGTGAATATTTTGGTAAAAGACATAATATGTGTATTGCATGTGTTGATATTGATGTATCTACAGTGCTTATAGTGATGTATCTAGAGGTCAGGAGATGCACAGACTCTGCTCTATAGAATTTTTCATGTTTCTCTACAGGATGTTTCATGATATTCACAGAAGTGTAGAAATTTATGCAATTTGAGGAAATTAGAATGAAATCACTGAAGATTTCAGAATAAAAGCTTCAGCAAAAACGTAAGGTAATCTGTTGTCTTGTGAGAGCACCTCTAGATAACACTATGTTTGACATTGTGTGAAATGTACTGATGTTGGTCTGCTTTGTTTAATTGCAGCTTGTTCTCTTTCCGCAGGTATTTCACCGTCAGCTGTTTTCCCCTGGGCAGGAGAGGTCACATAGCGACAGTTTGTCCCTAGTGTTGGAGGAGGTGGCTGGCAATAACACTTTGGAGCTGGAGAAAACGCTGAGTAGTGAAGAGGAAGCCTCCACTTTTGTGGTGGTGGCACCGGACATGGACCTCAGTGGTAATGCAGAAATTTCAGCTAAGAAAATGGATTTACCAGAAGTGGAAGATGTATTGCATAATGTAGATAAAACAGTCACACCCATCAGTGAGAGTGGTGATGCATCTGAAAATCAAAACAGAACCTTAGTCAATGTTTCAGCTGTTTTTGAACCAGAGGAGTCAACAACACAGCAACTCAAATCCAAACATGGTAAAGGTATGACTGAAAGGACATATGATTCCAGAGAGGAGAACAGAGAGTCATTGCAGTCCAAAGATTCACCTGAGATTCTTCAGGTAATGACAAATGAGTCCCAAACTCCTGGTGGTAACAGGCTTTGTTTCACACAGGAAAAGATCAAGACCAAGGAGGAGGGGAAAATGTTTTGCGTTGTTGCTAACGAGACTGACATTTCTAAGGATATAAATGATAACACAAACAAAGATTTAGTTTCAGCAGAGAGATGTGCTATAGTAACAGTCAAAAATGAACATAATTCACATGTTGAGAGATGTGATCACATTGTTAATAAGGGTGCTGCTGCTCATGAACGTGACAGCCCCACAGGAAGACCTAATAGAGATGAAACTGTCCTTTGTGAGACCAACTTTTCAGAAGTACAAAGTGTATCTGAGTCTTTCAGAATCAGAGAAGCAGCTGTGAATATGACGATAAATGTGGCTGTGCAGCAGAAAGAAACGTTATTTGTTATGAATAGCAAAGTTTGTGATAATCTTAGCTGTAACAGAGAGCAGACCAGTTCTGTCAAAGAGCCAAACGTGAAAACAAGCAGTATTGAAAATCAGTCAAATGCTCTGGAAAACAGCATGTTTTCTGCAGTCTGTGTTGACAGTGATAGTTGTGATAGGAACGATTCCCAATTCAGTGAAAGCCTCTCTGCAACTGAGATGG
Source organism: Peronia peronii (assembly GCA_039654565.1). NCBI lineage: Eukaryota > Metazoa > Mollusca > Gastropoda > Systellommatophora > Onchidiidae > Peronia > Peronia peronii. Next base: position 16,867 of record JBCEWB010142851.1, on the reverse strand, counting down.
AAATGGTGGAAGAGCAGTGTGGAGAAGAGTATCTTAAAACTTTGTGCAATGACAACGGCTTTTCAGCAGTTCAGTCAGAATTTGTTCCGATCATCCCCCAAAGGAATTTTCAGAAGCAGAATGGATTATATGATGAGGAGGTGAGTGGACAAGATATTAATGTCTCTGGCACAACAAATAAGGATGGAGATATATCAGGTTCTGAAACAAGCCAGAACACGGATCATATTGAGGCTATGTTGTCCAAAATATTTGCCTCTCAGGATAAGTGTGTCCAAAATATCACCAAAGTACTTGAGACAGAAGTGAGTGAGAGTGAAGATGGGGAAATGCTATCACTTATGGATGAGATTGAGAGGCATAAAACTTTTGATAATGTTAAACAGCCAGAAAACAATGAAAAAGATGCCAATGGAAGTGCGCCTGAACTGAGGGTGCATAACGATGTGAGACAAGAGACCTCACATAGCAATGCAAATGTTACAGAAAGAAAATCTCTTATTGAATCAGACAGACCTATTAGTGCAACTTCATGTGATACAAGTCAAGGTCAGAGAAATGCAGCAGGAACTGAAAGAATATCTGAGGGTCATATGATGTGCCTTGGTAACGATCTTGTCTTAGAACACTCAACCCTGATAGAGATGGAGAAAGAGGTATTACATTCTGTCAAGAAAAGTGCAGTTTCAATCCTGAAAGATCCAAGAACTCCACGATCCTCTGTGAAGAAACGAGTGAGGTTTAGCATTGATAGTGCAGACTCCTCAGAGAATTTTGAGGATGTCTCTGATCACACTGAGAAAGATACAGCAAGATCAAAGATTGGCCACATGAACTCTGAATATGAACAAATGCACAGTTCAGTATCTGTGACCAGAGAACTGGGCAATGCTGAGAGGCCAAAGAGTGGAGGCTGTTTTGTTAAAGAACTTTGTGATAACCAGGACAAAATTGGTTCTGTTACTGATGCTGATTTTGTTAGCAATGGGATGATTGTGAGTGAGTTTGATGATGATTATTCATGCACGGAGTTAGACCAAGATGGCTTTGCAAGAACTATGACCTGTGACTCCTTGACTAGTTCACAGGTGGAGGAACCTTTCTGTGATAACTCAAAGACCCTGCATTCATATGGCTCTGAAACTAATTCAACTAGTGATCTCGCAGTCTTGCAAAAATGTGATCCTAGAGTCTCGGACATTTCAACAGGCAATGTACCTGATAATATTCAGTGTTTTGAGGATATGACTAGGGACTATGATTTCAATGATTCGTTTGAAGCCTCACCAACATTTGGTAGCCAGATGCAGCAGGGTGTCGCAGGAAGTTTGAATAATGACTGTGATAGATCTATGAATGATCTGAAGATTAAGGTGAGCATGGAAATCAACAAGGAATTTACAAGGAGTAGTCAAGAGAAACTCATCCCAATTTCTCTAGTGGACAAGGAAATCACAAACGATTTAAATGGTGAAATCCATGACGAGCCTCAGGATGAAGCACAGGCACCAAAGTTACCTCAGACAGCAGAAGCCACAGAGAGTGGTAGTTGTAACAAACATGCTGTTGATGGCAGTTTCAGCTTTGATGATGAGGATGATGAAACAGTTTGTGCTGCGGTGGAAATGCTTGAAAATTCAGGTCAGCTCCCAGTAGATAAATCCAGCCTTGACAGAGCTGATAGACAAGATGCTCATTCAACAAATAATAATGGACTTAGTGAAGGATCAATTGAAAATGTTTGTGATGTTTCCTGTTACAGGGCTCAGGTCTGCTCATCTGGAGATAACAGTGCCCACAACATTTTGCAGAGTGTGTTAAATAATGCTCTTGCTTCCATGAAGAATCACACTGACTGTAAATTAAAAGCCGGTGAAGAAATTTCAAACCATCCCATTTCCATATCCCAGACTGTCGCAGCCACAGTGTGTCAGACTTCATCAGCACAGACACCAAGTGAACAGTCTCATATTCATGCACTACAGACTGACACCCCAACCACTCAAGGCTTATCGTCAAGAATATCTGTCTCACCACTTGTGACCAAACCTGAGGAATCTCAGCAGTTGCCAAGATCATCTGTTGCGAGCTTGTCACCTCACTTGACAGTGGCATTTTCTGCATCAGCTTTACAACAGACTCCTTCCACTTCAGCATTCACCCCTACTTCATCACCTACTTCATCAGCTCATTCCAGACTTACACCAGCACTTGGTCTCCTGCACAGAAAGCAGAAAAAATTTATCTATCCAGCTGCTCCACAGGTAAAGACCACATGCCCTGAAACGCAAGAGATCAAAATGGGAAATATGGCAGTTAAAACTGGTGACGTAACCATCTCAAACAACAACCCTGTCAAAAAGGACAACTGCAAGGAAGAGGAAAATGTATTCACTATAGACAAAGAACTGATCACAAGTGAAGATAATTTAGAGGACAGGTGTAGCAAGAATGAAAGAGCAAAAGAAAACAATTTGATCTCAACAGGGAAGAGAAAAAGTCTGGAGGGTGAAGAACGCATTACTGATGAAAGTGAAGGTGTCCCAGCAGAAAAAATGCCAAAATTAATGGGTAAGTTTATGTGCAGATTTACTTTGGTTAGAATCGGGAAAGATTTCTTTTTTTTTTCTTTGTTTGTCTGATTTCAGTTGATCTTTTTTAATTATTGTGGTATGAGCAATTTGTAATAGATGGAACAATTATATTGTGTGTATGTGCTGTGTATATTCCACAATTATATTGTGTGTATGTGCTATATATATTCCAATATTGAGTAAGGCACAGAATTTGATGTTTTTTGCTATATAACACATATTGTGAGATACAGAATACAGCCAGGGAAATTATTCACTTAGATGTGGGCAAGTTTTTCATTCATTTCTCATTGGTGTTGTTGAAGGAACTACTTGTGTATGAGAAATTGTAGTAGGAAATTGTACAGATTTTATTAAGATAATGGTAATACTTTATATATATATATATTTAGTTGTGATGTCTGTCATTTTCAAGGTTGGACTTCTGATTTTTCTTCTCACTTATCTATTCTTTTTTTTTTCTCCTAGGTTTTGTAAAGTTTTCAGATATTTGCATGGATCCAACAGTGCCTAATGTACAATCACCAGCCTCTTCATCACCCTCTATAGCTTCTCAATTTAATCATGTAGATGCCACAGTGAAGATTTCTCATGAGGACAGAGGAAATGACCATGGGTCCAGCAAGATGGATTTTGTGTTTAAAACCCACAGCAAAACAGCAGATTCAAGTGTAAGAACTAATATAAATTTTGCTGTAGTGTCCAATGATACTTGTACCCATGGAAGACCAGATGTCTCAGACTCTTCAGATCAGTTGCAAGAACCATCAGAATCACTATCAGCCAATGTTGGTGCAGCTGAAAAAGTAAAGGACCAAGACAAGCGCTATCATTCTGAAGAAAACAATGAATGGAGCAATGAAGAAGATTTAACTCTCTCATCTCAGATGTGGGTCCAGACAGAATTTTCTCAGCTGACCAAGCCAGATTACATGACAGATATTACTGTCATAGACTCTACTAGTCCCCAAGAAACTAAGTTTAATCCAGAGAGACACAGAAATATGAAAGTTTATCCTCCAAACCAGAATAGACATGGTCAAGATAGTGGGAGCAGAGAAGGTATGTCAATGACCAATATCACTGCATCAGCCAGTCCTTCTTTACAGAAAGCTGGTGATGAAATAAATCATATCAATGTAGGATTCGCTCCAGCTTCACATTTTTCATTGAAACCAAAGCAGGAGCCAGCACTGGGCATGTCATCAGAAGATGTAGGCTTTGAAGATCAGTTGGAAAAAATGTTCAAACGTCACAAAAATGTGAAAAATCAGAAGCAACAGTTCACGGTCCCATTTAAAAGAGTAAAGACTGCTAGTACACACCAGCCAGGCATAACTGTATCAGATGGTGGAAATACAGAGAAATCAGGACCTGTGACGGATTCAAAAATAGAAAATAGAAAACCAGCTTCAAAGCTGGAGCAGTTTGACATGCTGCTCTTGCAGATGGAAGGAGGGATAAGACCAGCAGAAAGTGTAGGATGCTCAGCCACAATGTATGATAACAAAAACATTGACACAGGTACTGTTCAGAGGGATGATGAGACCATGAGATTACCCAAGACATCATTTACCTCTGAATTTGATTTTAAAATGTCAGAAATTTCATCAAAATCAGAGTTGTGTGATTCAGCTGCATTCCAGTCATACTTCAAGTCACTCCCTATACCATACGATAACTGTTCCACTTCAAAGCCAGAGATATTAAAGAAAAGCAAACACTTATTACAAAAGTTTAAAAACTCTGGGAACAAAACATCCAATCAATACATTCAAGAAAGTGTCAATGGCTTGACAAATGACCATATAACCATGTCCATATCTGAGGGGCATTTGTTGTCCAATGGAAAGAATGACTTTGTGGATAGCGGTGAGACTCTCCGGGGATTTACAACGGCTGATGGTAAAAACATCATTTTGTCTGACACATCAACTAAAAAAGCCAAAATGTTGTGGGAGTCAGTTTCGGCAGAGGGGCCAGCATCTGTTGTAGGTCCTGAAGTCAATGAAAGAAAGGAATATAATCTTGAGAGAATCTTTGAAAGTAAAGTGAGATCTGTAGTGGGCGCTCCCAAATCTGTACAATCAAATTCACTTACGAAGCATGAAGGGCAGTTCAAGATGCCTGTGCCACATGACATAGGTCAGAATTCAGTTGTTGACCGGAGATATAAAGGTTTCCAACCATTTAAAACTCCTAAATTTGTAGTTACATCTGGCAGAAAGGCAGCTGGAGCAGCCAATGTGAATGAGAGAAGCAGTGGGTCAGACAAACTGGAGACTTCTCTCTCAAACTCAGCATTGTCTGTCTGTGCAGTTTCAACCATAGATACAGTGGAAAGAAAAGCTGATAAAGAAAAGCTTAATGACTTGAAGAATAGAGCTGTGCCTTGTGAAAGCCTTGATAAACATGATCAAAACATCAGTGACCCAGTTGAACTGAATGATGACTGGGAGGATGATTCCAATTTTAGAACTCTGCTTGATAATCACACAATTGATAGTGGTCTTGTAAAAACAGTTGAGAAATTAACTGACCATGTCACTCAAGATACCAGATATGATGAGAAAGTTGACACCAGTACATATTTAGCAGTTAAGGAAATGGAAGTGTGTGAATCTGAAGAAGCTCCAAGGCAGGAAGGAAATTTAGCAGATGTTTCAGATACTGGAAAGAGGGCAAACAAGATTGTTAACAATTTTGTCAGGAGCAGTCCCATGTGTTCTGAATTTGGCACTGCACTAGGACGGAACTGTGAAAAGGTTAGACATAGTATGATAGATAAAGAGGATACATCATTGATAATCAGAGAAAACTCAAACAGCATCTTGCCAAGTTCTATTGTGGATGAAATTGTGTTGTCACACAGGACATCCAGGCCGGCTCTTGCTGGGTCCAGATGTTCAAAACAAACAGCTCCGGATTTGGAACAGGCCATGCTTGTGCAAGGACAGGATGACCCCAAGTATGGCAGACTTTGTGCTGACCGTAGTCAATCAGAAAGTAAGCAAAGAAAAAAACTGAAAGAGGCTTCTGCATCTGGCACTCACATTTCCTGTGAGCAAGAAAAGAATTTGCATGACGAATCAGAAAAGGCCACATCAAAAATCAGTGGTTGTGAAACACCTAATGCACCTTTTTATTTAGGATTTGCTACAGCGTCTGGTACAAGAGTCACTGTATCAGAGAGCGCCATGGAACATGCCAAACAATTCCTCGAGAAATCAGAGAACAATTTACTCAGCTCTCCCCAGAAATCTACCTCTAAAACCAACCAACTGACAGAAAACAAAGAAATAAAAGCATACATGCATGGAATAGAGAAAACATGTAGTAATGATGAAAGCATGTCTGTGAATATTGCACCATTTGATAAAGGCTTTTCAACAGTTTTAGAGTTATCAGCATCAACTACTGTCTCAGAAAAGGCTATAAAAAATATAGAACAAGTGTGCTATGACAAAGAGGATGAAGCTGTCCTCTCTGCCCTGAATACTGGCTTAAACACCTCTACCAATCAGCTGAGAGACATCCCCAGCTTAGGTAAAGGATTTGCCACAGCCTCTGGTTTTAAAGTAACTGTATCACAGAAAGCAATGAAACGTGCTAGACAGTTTCTGCAAGACACAAATATGAGCACAGCCCCACAAGAAGTTCAAATGAAACATTGCAATAACAATTCAACTGCCACCCAGTCATTTACAGGATTTTCAACTGTAGCTGGTACTACTGTCACTGTGTCAGAGAAAGCCATGCAACATGCTAAACAGTTTTTAGAGAGCATTGAGGACAGAGCTGATACACATTCCCCTTCTGATATTACAAAAAGTAATGAGAATAACTCAAAGGGTTGCTCTTCACATGTACAACTTTCTATAGTCTCAGGATCAGCTGACTGTATCTCAGAGAAAACCACGGAACATGCCAAACAATTTCTGGAAACCACTGGACACAAAATAGAATGGCATGATCCATCAGTTGCCTCCAAAATGATCAAGAGTGAACCCAAAGGCAAATCTGTGAGTATGGGATTTTCAACAGCCTCAGGTACAGCTGTGTCGGTGTCAGACAAAGCCATGAAACATGCCCGACAGGTTCTTGAGAATGCTGGAGAGAAGGACAAAATGAATAGACAGGGTCAGTCTGTTGTCACAGAATGTAGTGAGAAAGTCCCTGAAAGTATCTCTTTGTGCGCTGGATTTATGACAGCCTTTGGTTCTAAAGTAAGCATGTCAGAAAAGGCTATGAAACATGCCAGAGAGTTTCTGCAGGATCCGGAAGATGCTGTCAGTGATTTGCACAGTGCCAATGTTGGTGTTGGTGCACAACGCTGCAGGAACAACAAAGCAAGAGACAACAGCTCAATCAATTCTGAAGATCAAGACAACAAGGGTGGGTTAACTGAGCATCATTCAGCATCTGTAGGTTTTTCAACAGCCAGTGGTGTCAGTGTGAAAATTTCTGAAGCTGCGTTGAAACGGGCAAGAGTTGTCTTATCCTCAGAAGAAGACAAACAGTGTGAAATCAATGGAGAAAAAGGCCCAGGTAACTTCAAGAAAACTTCAGAAGGTGTTGAATCCAATGATGTGCCAGTTGACGGTATCTCACTTGCAGCTACTATGAGGACAACTCCATGTCTCATAGACAGAGGCAGAGTTAGATCCACCAGAGGTAAAACATAGCAATGGAAAGTTAAGGTTTTAAATTTTAAGATCATGATGGCCCAGGAAAAATTGCAGTGTTTTGAGCAATCAAAACTGTGGAGTTGTTCCTTTACAATTCCTTTGCTTCTTGATAAATGTACCCTTCAAACAAATCACCAATACATATATATCTGTTCTTCAGTCTATATTATAGTCTGAATCACATAAGTTACTATACATGATATTAACTGATTTTTATTTTCTTTGTTTAGATTTCTTAGTTTAGATTTATGACATCCTAGTGGAGGGAAAAATAGTACTTTGTCATGAATTTTGTGACATTATGGTGCAATATGCAGTTTGACAGTTCAATTCTTTCACAGACTTTTTTGTTGTTATTCTAATTAGCTTTGCTATATAAGACATTAGCAACAAATACCACAGAAGTTTAGGAATACTTTTCTTTCATTTTTGGATCTCCGTACTCAGAAGTGAAATGGAAATGAAGAAATCAGAGCAAAACCTGACATGTTTCTTTCTGTAATTGTAAGATTTGACAGATATGTAACCTATTGCTTGAACAAGGATATGTGAACTGATAAATAGATATTAAGTCATCACAACTTTTCTTTCACCATAGAAAAGTTGGAAAGTAATACCGAATGATACGGAAACCTTATTCCATGTCAGGGACTGATTAGTCAATTCATAATAAATGAGCTGGTGTATATATTGAGAAAGAACATCTGTTACATGAACAAGATATTGTTGCCATTGTGTGACAGAATTGACATGTGTTCTAGTGTCTATATTTCCTGTCTTTTTGCTACCTTACAGAAGCCAGATTGAGAAGAAGTTGGCATGCACCTCTGAGAGCAAACTGTGAAGGTGAGGTCTTGCATTGAAATATAATTATCTTGTTTTCTTTCTTTCTGTTTTTTTTTTTTAAATTCTTATACTTTGTCAGTTTATATATTGTAATCTGTAATACTCCAACCTCATGCACTGGTGGAGTTAATTCTTTCAACATAAAGTGAATGTGACTCCAGCAAATGAGCTTCACTTTTTTTGCAATCTGTCTTAAGGGATGAAAGTGGATCTGTCACTGTGAAATAGTTGTCTCCTTACAAAGCAAAAGACTCATTTTTTATCCCTCACTAATTACAGTAGACATAATAAAGCCAATATAGTGGAATACGGATGAGTTGATCTGGGTTGGACAGTGAAAATAAGGTTGACTCATCCGTAGGTTCGACTCATCCATATCTGACTAAAGACTGCAAAACTGAAACTAAAAATAGGCACTAGTTATTTGGAGTGACCTATGGTCAGGCATTGTAATGGTTACATTCCCATTCACATTCTTTCATCGAGTGTCAAATTTGATCTCTTCCCTTCGTTTTCAATGAGATCTACCTAGCTTTTGTTGAATTTTAACATGACATTACGCTCTATTCAATATATTTACTAGCCTTTTTCAAGGTGATAAACATTAGATCTACATGTGATATGAGTCTATCTGTGGGCGGAGCGGGCAATAAGAGAGCGGGGGAGATTTTAAAATTTTTTTTTTCACACCTCCTTGCCACCAGCTAGTCGGGCGAGCAAGTTGGCTGCGATGAGAAGAACAAAGGCCTGTTCCCGGGGGGTCTGCCCATCCACGTATGAATTGCGGTGCGGTCGGAGAATTCCCCACATCAAAGACGATTGCCGACACTACATTTCCTATCCTCTTACACCAATTTGCATCACACTTTCACAGAGGGGAGGAGGGTGTGCAATGTGAGCTCGAAGCATGGCAGCTAGATAGGGGAGATCGTGGATGAGGTGTGAAAAGGAGGAGGAGACAGTGGCCGGTCGGCCTCTGATCACATAGTCTGAGGGAGGGTTTAATCGTTTAATGAATCAGTTTGACAGTTATGGTTAACCTAGGGTCGTGCTATCGTGTGATAGGAGAAGCAAAAATGTGTTGAGATGAAGTGCAGTGCAAGCTGAGATTAGTTAGATCTACATTGACTCAAGCATTGCTTTTTCCTTTGATCTTATAAGGACGGAGACAGGAGAAAAAGATTGACTCATTAGTGAATACGGATGAGTCGAGGTTGATTCATCAGTTTGATTTTGAGTAAAGTAAAGAAGCACCAGGACCAGTTCCATGAAAAAAGATCGACTCATCTGAAAGTCGACTCATCAGGGTTCGACTCACGTGTAGTCGACTGTATGTGAAAGCAATTTCTTTATCCATTTTGTAATCCCCCATGCTGGATCAGAAGTTACAGCTAAGCAGGAAATTAATCTGTGTATTAATCATTGTACATTTTTCTTTCTCACATGTCCAGAAGTTCAGTTTGATCGCAGGAACATGAATGGGAAAAGGCTGAATGCTTTATACTCAGACCCTCCAACTGTTGAGACACAGTAAGTGTTGCTTCCAAGTCACAGTCAAACTCTGTTAAGGACTGACTTAACTGGCTTTATGCACTTATGTCAACCAAAAGAAATAGCTTGTTTTTTTTTTCAACAATTGTTTGAAAAGAAAGATGAAATACAATTTTTCTCCATGAAACAATAAACAGTTTTAGTCGGGCAAAGCACAGCTATAGTGACTTGTTATTTATTTTTATTCACTTTCTTTCCTAGCCATATATTATGAAATGTTATTTTTTCAGTTCATGGACATTTCACTAGATCCAGATTCTTTTAGGCATCATACATGACTTTTAGAAAACACAGAGTCAGAGATCAACTGAAAAATCTTGTTAGACTGGTGTGCAAAATTAAATATTGCATTGTTTAACTCTTTCCATATGAAGCAAAAGTATAGCCTATATATTTACGCTTGTTGAAGTAATGTGGCTTCAGATACAAGACAGTATAAAAGTTCTATATTTGAAATACACAGTTAATGTCGGCATTTTACAAAAGAATACTACTTCTAGCTTTAGGACAGCTAGTGTATAGACCTATGAATCTTAGCTTTCATGGGTGTCGTAGGTAAAGTGTTGACTTTGCTTTTGTTTGTTGCAGGACTGTTCCAGTAGCAACCACAAAATCCTCCTCCTCATTCAAACCGCCCTACAAAAAAGCCAGGATCTGCGGCACGAGTAGTGAACCTCTAACTGCTGAGGGTAATGTTTTAAAAGAAAGTACAGGTCAAAGAGTCAACGCTGTAGGCTTTACACCACCAACATCCACCTCCTCCTCCTCATCATCTTTACTTTCATCCAGAACATCTAGCAGACCCATTGGCTCTGATGTCACAATAAAGAAGGGCCCAGTATTTTTATCAAGGAAAGCACAGACAAATCACAAGGCAATGTCTGTCATTGACCAAGTAGAAAAAGTTGTTGCAATGGAAGGCTGTGATTTAGATGATGAAGATGAAAACAAACTTTTATGTCAGGAGCCAGAGTTGGGTAAAAAATTCCATTTGCAAAATCATTTGAGCAACTCCCTTGATGCTTGTCAGAATTCTAAGGATTCTCAATGGAACAACAGCAATTCAGAATCTGTCATGGGCAGAACCTGCAATGAGAGTGGTAAAGATGTTCAGGTTAGCTCTGATCCCAATACAGCAGGAGAAATGAACTTGATAACAACTATAGACTTACAAACAAATCCCCAGCCCATAGAGGAAACCAGTTATCTAGAAGAGTCTGTGTTAGAGATAGAGAGAATGAAGCAGGAGAAGATGATCAGAAACAAGAAGAAACAGAGAGTGCGACCCATATGTGGCCAATGGTTACAGACCAGACATAAGAAACAGGACTTGAAAACTTACAAAGACCTACATCTGAGGCCAGCAATTGATCTGACAAGGGAGGAGGTAAGCAAAGTTTAGTATTGTGTAGTCCATGAGGAAGATTGTTGCTCACATTTTAGATGAATCTGAAGATTAGACTGTGTAGTAGCTTGAACTATATGAGAAAAGAATATTCTAGGCTTTGGGAAGTTGATGTGTTACAAACCTGTTTTTAAGAAATTTATACTCCAATTTTATCCATTTATGTTTATAGGCATAAATCATATTTATGCCTACAGTTTCATACTTATCATGGACATAGTATCTGTTTGCAAACTCCAGTGTGCACGTCAGTGTAGTACACATGAGAAAAGACAATGTTTTCTCTCGCAGTTTCAATGAAAACTTTTACAATTTTTTTTTTTGTAAGACTAAGTTTGTTTTCATGCACATTTGACAGCAATTACTGAACTGAGCAATGATAGATTTCTTCAACCTGCCGCAGTTTTTTTGTTTGTTTGTATGTTTAGATATGCACATTTACATATAAACTTTTTTACATCACTCACCACAGCTGGTGAAGAGTGGAATGTCCAAGTCAGTCCTGGCAATCAATGGCCAGAATGCTAAGAAGTTCCGCTTTGACCTGTCTCGGTTCTTCCCTGCCCTGAGATCTGGTTACCTGATAGGTGATGGAGCTTTGCTCGTCCCAGACAATCACGGCTTTGCTGGAGTGTCTGAATTTTATAGGTGATTTCATCTCTGAGATTGGAATTTTCATGTCTCTTTGCAACCTCATACTATCAGATACTTGTGATTTGAGATGGCAGTCATTGTAGTACATTGCCATGATTTTATTTGTTTTGACTATAAACAACTTGATTCTGGTATAAAAAAGAGGATACAGAAAGGAATCCATTTCAGTGCATTATAAAAAGATTTGTGTATTTCTTAAGAGCTAGTGATTGAAGCATAAGTATAAAATTAAAATGAAGATATGCTAAAATTATGATGTTTAGAGCAAAATGATATATTTTTTCATCCTGTTTCATTCCTTAATCATTCCTGTTATTTGTCATATGCAAACTTTGTGGTTAACGGTATTGAATTGTGATGTTGTGACAGGGCCTTCCTCACTCTGGCTGGTGTGGATCCAGCCTTGGTGGATGAACAATGGATAGGCAATCACTACCGGTGGATTGTGTGGAAATTGGCAGCCTATGAAGTTTGTTTCCTGCACCTGTTGGTTGGCAGGTAAGTCACAAATTCTGTATTACTGGGTGTTCATATATCTTACCTGTACTCTGGTGTGTAGGCTTTTGTTTGTCCTGTTTGTTAAGTTTCCTACTTGGTACTTTGTGTTTGGCCCACCTGTGTGTAGGTAGGCCAGTTGTTTCTAACACTAGAGTTCTGATTACAGGCTTATTGGAATTTTGATTACACCATAGGCTGCTTGACAGTGCATCTGTCAGAGGATCAATTTATCCATTTGATTTATTCATCCATGTCTATCTGTCCATCCATTCAGCTAGCTTTTTATCTGGCTGTCTGTCCATCCATCTATCCGAGAATGTCACTAGAATATCACACTAAGTCTACAATTTATTATTCACCTATTTGTTAGTTCACAAATCCACCCAGAGATATAATGTTACTGTTGGACTAGGTCTCTGGTTGTCTTTCCACACAGGAGTCTGACACCACAAAATGTGATGCTACAGCTCAAGTACAGATATGACAGGGAGATTGATATGTGTCAGAGGTAACTGACTCTCATTTGTTGAAGTATTTTCTGAAACCATTTGAAATATCACTTGTCTACAGTGAATCAGTCTATAATTTTTTTTCATGATATTTCACTTCAAAGAAAAGGTCACAAAACAGAATTCAAATGATTGGTTTTTTTTTGTTTTTTTTCCCATTCCTTTATCTCATTTGCATAATATGTATGAATTTGTAGTTACATGTTAACAATTTTTGATATAGAACTGATCAGAACTGTTCACAATGCATTGGCAAACAATTCAGCGGCTAACGGAGAATTTCTAACCTTTTTTCTCTTCAGCATTTCTGAAGGTTCCTCAAGAAAAATGACATTTTAAATTTTGTTCACAAAAATTATGTCAAGCAAGTGATCTTACCACTGGTTTTTAAAGCTTTTTATCCTTTCTTATCTTTTCATCTGTTTCTTGTTTTTCAACAGATCTGCTCTCAGGAAGATTGTAGAAAAAGACGACACACCATGCAAAAGGATGGTCTTGTGTATTGCTGACGTGTCAAAGATGTCGGACCAGCAGGTAACGATGTCGTTATTACATATGTTATTTATGTTATGAATCAGAACAATTTTCTGTATACAACTATCATATTGATTCACAAATAGTTTCTGAAGCAGTCCTCAGAGAATTTTTTTTTTTTTTCAGTTGACATTCTTATCAAGATTGTTCCATTTCATATCATAATATTTAAAGTATTAGGTGATATCTATTCTGTTATACTGAACTAAATTTCTAACTTTGTCAATAATTGCTTTTAAGAGGAGGCAAAAAAGTGATGTTGCACTATATCTACAATGTCTTGATATTATTTAGCATCTTACACATTAATTGTAATGTCTCTTTCCATTGCTGCGATTGATGTTTATTTGTGTCATATCCCCAAAATCCTTCTGGTGGTAGAGACAAGACAAGGAAGAATGTTGCACAACAAACTCTCCATGTGTTACATTTGTGTACTCTCGCTGGAGTGTAGGAAACTCTCCTTTCAGTTTTGTTTTGTTTTATACAGGAGAAACAAAAATATAAAAAACTGCCAAGCGAGAATGTGATTCTGACAAATACATTGTAGAAAAAAGTTTACATGAATTTGTCATAGAATGTATTTCAACGGAGGTAGTTTCATGTTTTGTATGATAATCTGCTTCGAACATTTCTGTCAAGAACAGTGGGTACCATAGTTTTTGCAGTTGTGACTCGTACTCAAAAGCTTGAAACCCATGTGATCCCTTGCTTTCAGCAGCTTGATTTACTTTTTATTTATCTGTGATGGAGAATGAAAGAAATACTGCAACAAAAATTTTAAAAATATGTAAGAGTATAAAAATGTACCTCATGAGTTGAAATTAATTTTATCCCAAGCCATTCCTACCAAGACCATGCAACCCCCCTGCCAAGGCTTTTCAACACATCGGTTGGGAACCCCCATCTAAAATAATTGATGATCATTTAAATTCTGTTATTATTACAGATATTTCATTATGTTGCATCTGATGGGTGAATAATTTGTTGAGTGCTATGATATGGCAATGGCCTGTTTTGGAATACAACTCAAGTGGCTATTTTTTTTTTTTTGCCTGAATTTGTGACTAGTAAATCGTAACTATATCACTGAGACTATATGTGTGTGTTTTTTATTTGTGCACCAGTATGCTGTGGAAGTGACCGATGGCTGGTATGGCTTACAAGCCCAGCTGGACAGCTTTCTGAGTGGACTGGTTAGCAAGAAGAGGCTTGGTCCTGGAGACAAGATAGTCACCTGTGGGGCAGAGCTGGTGGGCTGTACAGAGCCTTGTGCTCCTCTGGAGGTGTGACTAGAGACTGATGCTTGGTCTTTCTTTCTTTCTTTCCTTCTGATTCTTCCTTTTTTCTTTCTTTCTTTTTCTTTCTTTTTTCTTACTGTCTTTCCTGTCAAATCAGGTATGTATTTGATAGATCTTTTTCTGATGTGAGGATTAAATCTCCTGCCAACTGTCTTTATTGTGTCACAACAATTATTATACTTCATTCCCAGCAGATGTAGATTTGAAACTTCAGTTATCTTAGAGTGTCAGTTTTTAACTTGTTCGTAATTGCATAGTCCTGTTGACTCTGCTTGTTGCTATTTACAAAGCTTTCTCAAGGAGTTTCTCACATGGCTATAGTCTGTCGTTTCATTGAGTTAGTCTCACTTATTGCTGCTTACCTGGCAGATCAAGGAAGGCACCAGATTGAAGCTCAGTGGGAACTCCACACGTCCTGCTCCATGGCATGCCAGATTGGGCTACTGTTTCCCACCATCAGCACTGTGTGTACCCTTAGGATCCCTGCACGCTGGGGGAGGGACTGTTGGTGTTGTAGACGTGGTGGTGTCCAGAAAGTATCCAATATTAGTAAGTAACCTATTTCCATCTAGCTTTTCTCCATCCTAATGCTCAGCTTCACCAGAAAAGCAAGACATTGAATAAAACAGTAGGTGTATGAATTGTTGAGCTGGCACTTGATTGTTGGATGTCAGTGAAACTTTGGTTTTAGTAGAAAACATTTTCACTCACACTGTTTTCATTTAAAAAAAATAAAAAATTTTGCACGAAAAAAAAAAAAAAACTTTTTCAAATTTGGGATGCCACGATTGTGTTTTGATTTGCATACATTAGTTCTCGATTGGCAACTGGATTTTATATGGCTACTTTCTACAGGTTTTTCATGAAAGTTGCTCTATTTTTTTTTTACTTTATAGAGAGAAAGTTATCTGAGCCACCTTGCGGGCCTTGCATGAAGCCAAGAGTATAGGTGTTTCTGTAGGGTCTGTTGAGGTAATGAAGGATTTTAAAGCACTTAGAGTCTATACTGTCCGGGAACAAGCACTGTATAAATTCAATCTATTTCAACTGTTGAAAGAGATGGATTCATCAGCCAAATAGGCAGCATTCTTACCTTTTTCTCCTCGATCATTCTCACCCACTACAGTATATGGAAAGACTACCAGAGGGTGGCTGTGTGTTCCGTACTGTGGAGGAAGAGGACAAAGTGAGACAACAGTTTGAAGAGAAGCGACAGGCACAGCTGGAGAAAGTGTACAGCTCACTGCAGGCAGAGATGGAAGACAGCAAAACAGGTACAGATTATGAGCTGTGAGATCTTTATTTTGGGCCTATATTGAAGTCTGTTACCAAAGTTGGGCAGAGTTCATATCATGATTAGGAATGTAAGCCCATATTCTATGAAATGACATTGAACTTTAAGAAACAAAAATCAAGCATACTCTTTTTTTGTATTATTCATTTAATGCTTCAGTATCATCCATGGTTTTTTTTTTTTTCCTTGATTCATTCTCATCCCCTTACAGCCATGGAACCTCAGCAAGAAGGGGTGCTTATGTCACTTGGATATTTTTCATGGTTTCCACTTCTTTGTGCGATTCTACAATTCATGTTTTCCTACAGCTGGCTATTGCACCCAATGATTGTTCCATTAGAAATTGCACATTTTTCAAGCTTATGTTCACCCCTGTGCCTTGGGATCCCTGTGGAAAATGGGTGATATCTAAAGTCTAAAGAGCACTCAAGTCCCACCAGAGACCTTGTAGCATGTGCAGTCATTCAATTCAGATTTGTCCTTGTATGACATAGACAGCAGTTAACTGCTGAGTTCATGTATTATAGAGCATTTGTCTGCATGAACTGCTGAATTCATGTACTATAGAGCATTTGTCTGCATGATTCTGATTTTCCAAATATGCGATCAGTGAATCAGTGCAATGAAAAATGTCCTCTCTGTGGTCTATAGGCAGAAAAGCATCCTGTCAGAAGTTCAGTAAAAAACAGATAGATCAGCTGTGGACAGGGCAAGAGATTGCAGGGGCTTTGGAGAGTGCAATGAATCCAGAGGAAGTGCAGGTAGGACTTTTTCATTTTTCTCTTTGTTTGGATAGTGCCACATGCAGGGCTATAAGAGTTCCGAGGATCCACAAAAATCCGGGGTTCGCAGCGATCTGCGGTTCTGATGTGGCGCTCATGATTGTTGAAATCTCCAGCATTGCTAAATTTACAGTATTTTCTCTGCTAACAAATATCCAATACAGAACTGTAACCGGAGCAGGGTTATTGCCAGATTGGATTTATGTTGGCC
>JBCEWB010142829.1:0-10892 GCA_039654565.1 Peronia peronii | reverse complement strand
TGCGTCCCCCCAATTACTGGTTCATCCAGCCATTCATATATATATCCATCCATCCATTCATCCATCCAACTACTGGTTCATCCAGCCATTCATCCATCTGCTCAGCTGCTCGTTCCGTCAGTTTAGATGGTTGCCTGCCTGCTTGCCTGCCTGTCTGCCTGCCTATCAGTCTGTCTGTTTGTCGGCCGATCTACCCGTCTTTTCCTTATTGTTTTCCCTCTTTTTTTTTTCCTTATGTCAGCACAGCATCTGTCCTCCGGGTCTTCTAGAAAGCTGTTACCGGATTCGGACATCAGAGAAATCAATTACAGTGTGAGACTGGTCACTCGGTGTGGTCAGCTGGAGCTATGGCGTCACCATTATCTCCAGGGGACGCGCTAGACTGTCTCTTTGGTCTGTTCACAAAAGCGCATGTCCGTCAAGACCGTCGTTGGTCAACTGATTAGATGTAATCTTATAGCCGCGGCAAATGAGAAGTAAATAGGTAAAATTATTTCTAGAATCGCTCTTTCCTTTCCCCTCCCACCCTCTCATCTCCCCTTGATCATCTCTGTTTCACCATCTACTGAAGACTCTTTCACTCCTGCAGACAAACCACCCGCAGGAGGTTGAAATGCGTAAAGAAAGCGTAAGGTAACCTGCACTCCCTCACCAGATAGCCGTCCACTGGTAGCTGAGAGCTGTATTATAACATAACAGATTTCTTCACTCCACTCTCCAGTCTTTTACTTTTGTACCAGGAGAGAGAGACAGTGAGAGAGAGACAGACATAGAGAGAGAGAGAGAGAGAGAGAGAAGAAGAAACAGACAAAGAGATCGTTTGGGTAGCACTGATAAAGAGCGGTACTAGTACAAATTATAAATCCATTTTCCAGGCTTTTTTTTTTTTACAAGGCTGACAAGAGAAACATGTATTGGTTCAAGATACACACAGATAAGCACACACACACAACAACAACAATGCAACATGAAACTTGATAGCAAACACCTTTTCTCCGTGTACAATTAACCGTGAATATCCGGCTTTGTTTTTGCTTTCTTTTTCAGTTGTGTGTGTGTGTTTATTTTTTCTTTTTCAGCCACTGTCAAATTATATTTCTGGTCAATCTCACTACTCTGTCACCTCTTGGTCGACCTTAAGATTGATTTTGACGATGCATGCATGCAATCAAATTTTGAGACTAAGTACGAGTGCATTGATAAACAAGTATGAATGCAGACATAAAGTTGCTAAGGCGATGTCTTTTAACTCGCTTGCTGCAAGGATCACCATTGTATGTTTTCCCTGCTGTCTCCTTTGTCTTCTAATTAGAGGTCTTTGTCAGCTGCTAAGGGTCAAACATTAATGTTCATACTATGGCAAGGGAGAATGTGGACTGCAATGGCCACATCTACGTATCCACAGCGAATTCTTTAATGTACCTTTCTTGATTAGCTTGCGAAAAACATGGCAGACATGCTGCGTCCTGCTATGCCATATCCATGAGGGAAAATGCTCTGATTTGTCCAACTTTTTTTTTTATTCATGAAAGAAGTCAAGAATACAATGGTTGGTAAAAGATCAAGCCTGATAATAGACCCGACTTAAAGATGGGTTGAGCCATTCTGAGATACTTCTGCGAAGTTTAGCAAATGACAGGTATAAATCACAGAGATGTGCAATAATCTGGGGGTCATAAACTGTGTTCATATTAATCTTTTCTAAGCCTTCAAGCCGCCTTGGAAGTGGTTATCGTGGCTGATGGCTACGTGCATGAATAATACCTAAGACTAGTGGATTGCTGGTGATTGACTTTTATTAAATCCTGGCTACAGGAACAAATTCACATGCGATAGTGGTTTAAATCCCATGCATGGAGTACTAAAATAATACCGGTACTTACAATAAATAAATACATAAATAATTTTAAAAACACAAAAACATCATTTTCTCCAGGCTCCTCCCTCTTACCGCCCCTCCCTATTCCGCCATTCGAAATCATTTTTATAACAAGCACAATTACAGTCGCTGATTTGTAGTTTTTGCGATGGTTATTGTTGATGTTTAACTCTAGATCTGGGGTTCCCAGCCGGTTGCTTGCGACCCCCACTGAGGTCGCCAGGCCTTGTCTAGGGGGTCGCGTAGCCTTGTTAGAGGTGGCTTGGGGTAAAATTAAGCTTAATTTCAACTTATAAATTACATTTTTTATGCTCCTCCATATTTTTTTCAGTGAAAACAGACACAAAACAAAACAAAACAAACAAACAAGTGTTACAGCGGTTCTATGTCACTTGAATTTAGATCACATTAGTTTACCAATAAATAATCATAGAATTCTTGAATAAATTTTTTTGTTAAATGTTTCTTTCCCTCATCCAGAAAATAAAATGTAAGTCAAGCAGCTGATGGAATAAGGGAAGGGGGGGGGGGGGGTGTCGAGTGGATCTCAGCTTTTGAGTAAGGAATCGCGAGTACAAAACCGTAGGGAACCATCATTGCTCTATATCAATCCTAATAATATATTCAGTTAGTCACTATGTAGTTTTTGAAGTGGGTCCTTTGTTGTTTATTCTAGACCATACCAATAATAATACTACATGCACGGTATTTAATACGTTTTTCTTCTTCTTCTTCTTCTTTTTTTTTTTAAAAAGTTTTTGAAGAGGTTATTGTTGATGTTTATTATAGACACTTCTACAATGATAGTTTTGCTATTTCGTAGTTGCAGCAGTTATTATTATTATTTTGTTGGTGGTGGTGGTGATGGTAGTGTTTGTGGGGATGGTGGTGTAGTCAAGTTACACCATATTAAAGGTCCATGTCTTTGGTCCGTTTGCTTTCTGGCCCTATTACAGACCATATCTCGTACATAACAAGTGCGGCCTCTCGCGGGAGTCAAGACTCCACATCGACTGCCAACAAAGGGCGACTGTTGACAGTCGGTATGAGCGGGGCGTCTTTTGATCTTGGCCTTGCCTACATTCACGTCTAGTACTCCCCAAGGCGACAGTTACCGTCAACATAATTAAGTGAGATGTGACTGTCCACCTTCTGCAACCATTCGGTTCAAATATTTTCTAACACTGTCTCTTAGGTCTCTATCACCCGGCCCTGGGTGTAATCAAGTAAAAGTACATAGAGACTGGACGGTGCCATTTCAAAACCTCGGCGCGCCACTTGTCTTTTGGATTGTATATAACTATTAAAATAGGGCGCCGATTCATTCTCTGTCCGTCTGTATAACAGTGTCCAGCAACAAAAATGTTCATTTTCCATGATGAAGTTACTATGAATTTACCGGCTAGACTCCTATCTATGTCAAAGAATAAAGTAGAGTAGACTACTGTGTATATTAAATACTATTGATGTCTGTTTATGGCGCTACTGCAAACGTGCCCGCAGGTGCTAAAAATAATATTAGATCTATTCCCTTTGGTACTGTTCTTTTTGTTTCTGTGTGAATCAAAACCATTAATAACTGGTGACATAACATGATATACGTGAATCGAAAATAATAAAAACAAAGCGGTGTTGTAATCAAACTCACCATTCTTCGCCTCTTTGATGTTGTTGTTGTTGTTGTTTTAATTGTTTCTTTTTCAAACAAATGGGGGAAGAGGGGTTCTTGAGTATTTATCCCCAATATTTATCCTTAACCCAGTTTTCGTATAGTTGTTTTCTTTCAAATTACAGACACGAGTGCTGAAATGTTGGACGCTGGAACTACGAGATACTCGATTATGTATGCAGCTTGCCATTCTAAGATGTTCAACTTAAACAGATGTTCAATTTAAACATTCTTCCACATCTACACTTTTAAAACATCGCATTATCTCGGTTCTAAGTACTTGCCAAGTTTGGTGAGAAAGATTTTTATGGGTTGAAATTTGGAAATTTTGCCTGACAGCCGCGTTTTCGTCTATGCTTAATCCGATTTTGAACTGCCAAGGGTTCTTTACGATGCGTAACTTACACAGGAAACCTCCAAAATTTATTCGCCATTATCCGAGAAGGTTTAGATGTCGGGCCAAGAAGCCTGGGGACCGTTTTAAACAACAAATAGGTTCGAAATCTTTCTCATCCCCCGGTAGAATTGGATCTCGCGAATTCAATTTCTCGCCAAGGAGCAGACCCCTCATCCTTTGGCAACGGCATCCCTTTCATCTCCTTCAACAGTAAGCAATTCCATGTGGATGTGCCACGTGTTCAATTTTGATGTCCTTTTACATCTGTATTTCTTTCAGTTTCACAGTTTTGCTGTCCTCATCGAGGTAAAATTCTTCCCCTATTCATTTTGGACCCAATTTCAAATTCGTTTACTTTTGTTAATATATTAAGCTATAAATAAAATTATGGTACATTGCGTAACCTGTTAGGAGCGATGCTTTGTCCTGGTAAACCTCACACGCGACAACAACTGCAGGCATAATAAGGAACTGCCTTTTGATCACTCCATGTTCTCCCGGTGTTTCAAACATCTATCTTCTTCCCAAAGGGCATAAGTGATGTTGTTTATCAACTGACACTGTCCAGTCTTTGATGCCTCGTGCATAGTCTGACTTTACAACCTATTTGTTTGGATACTTTTAAAACATCATGTCGACGTGAGGTCTGTCACACTCCCTGACGCGTGCCCACCTGCAAAAATATTAACTCTAAATATTGGACTTCCTTAATATATTATTATATCATAGCCATCTACCTCAAGGTAGCGTAAGTGTTGGTTTTTAAGTCTGTCCCCAACATGTGACCAACAATGCCGTTCTGCTTTGCATCAATACCGCTGTTGTTCTTCTTCGCGACTTAACAAAAGCAAACAGTGGCGCCGTTGTTTCAGATGTGGCGTCCAGGCGTTCGATGAGCACCTTAGACTACAAAAACATGAGCAACACATGGTCATAGGAGCACAACTCTTTGATATAAGATCTTCTACAGAAAATTGACCAGTGGGTGAATTGTTTGTTTGTATTGTGATCAATATTTGAAGTTCACACAAACCTGCTGTATTGGTTGACTGTGAATTAGGACGCACGTTGTAACGCTTATGGACATTCCAAATGCAATATTGACGGACAAAGTTTAACTTCAAGAAATGAAATGACAACAAAATACATCACAAACTAGTCCGTAACAGATACTATATACATTGGACGGTATATACGACCGCTTTCACGAGAGGAAACCGCATCATTATTTTTCAAGAAAAGGGGAAGGGCTGTACTACATAGCAATTACAAATAATTTTTATTCTCGTTTTATTGTTGTCATTGTTGTTCTATGATGTCCCCTCCTCCCCCCCCCCCCCCCCCCCCCCCCCCCCCACACACACACAAAATGTTCGTTTGGAAAAGAAAAGGCGTGTCATATTTGCGTATATTTTCGATCAATTTTCTGGATGAAAGAAAGAAAGAAAAAAAGAAAAGAAAGAAAAAAAGAAGAAAGAAAGAAGGATACTTTTAAAACATCATGTCGACGTGAGGTCTATCACAATCCCTGACGCGTGCCCATCTGCAAAAATATTAACTCTAAATATTGGACTTCCTTAGTATATTATTATATCATAGCCATCTACCTCAAGGTAGCATAAGTGTTGGTTTTTAAGTCTGCCCCCAACATGTGACCAACAATGCCGTTCTGCTTTGCATCAATACCGCTGTTGTTCTTCTTCGCGACTTAACAAAAGCAAACAGTGGCGCCGTTGTTTCAGATGTGGCGTCCAGGCGTTCGATGAGCACCTTAGACTACAAAAACATGAGCAACACATGGTCATAGGAGCACAACTCTTTGATATAAGATCTTCTACAGAAAATTGACCAGTGGGTGAATTGTTTGTTTGTATTGTGATCAATATTTGAAGTTCACACAAACCTGCTGTATTGGTTGACTGTGAATTAGGACGCACGTTGTAACGCTTATGGACATTCCAAATGCAATATTGACGGACAAAGTTTAACTTCAAGAAATGAAATGACAACAAAATACATCACAAACTAGTCCGTAACAGATACTATATACATTGGACGGTATATACGACCGCTTTCACGAGAGGAAACCGCATCATTATTTTTCAAGAAAAGGGGAAGGGCTGTACTACACAGCAATTACAAACAATTTTTATTCTCGTTTTATTGTTGTCATTGTTGTTCTATGATGCCCCCTCCTCCCCCCCCCCCCCAAACACACAAAATGTTCGTTTGGAAAAGAAAAGGCGTGTCATATTTGCGTACATTTTCGATCAATTTTCTGGATGAAAGAAAGAAAGAAAAAATAAAAGAAAGAAAAAAGAAGAAAGAAAGAAAGAAAGAAAGAAGGAAAGAAAGAATGAAGGAAGAAAGAAAGATAGAAAGAAACAAAGAAAGAAAGAAAAGAAAAGAAAAGAAAGAAAGATAGAAAGAAAGAAAGAAAGAAAAGAAAGAAAGAAAGAAAGAAAGAAAGAAAGAAAGAAAGAAAGAAAGGCAGACTTCAGATGGGATTACAATGTATTTCTCAATGTTTCAGAAAGAAAAACGTACACAGGTCAGTGTGTACTCATAACTTTAAGTACTCATAACTATGGGCTGACGAGCTGCTGAACAGTTGGCCATTTTCACAACAATGTATTTTTCACTGCTAAACAAATTAATGATTAAATGATCTGTTGACAGTTCTCATCTCCAATATGGACTCTCTATTCCATAGAATGCAGTAATTTTCCTCTTTTCATTGAGCATGTCTTATTTTCCTGCCACAATGGCACAAATTACTCTGACTGACAGTTGCTAACGAAGCAAATTCGACGCTGGCCAAGTCTCAGAAGCTGTCAAAAGAGTTCGAATCTCTACCGAGGGTACCAGACAATTTTATTCATTTAACACCAGACTGTGCGACGCTTGGTATCAAACGTAAAGCAGGCGTTTCTGACAAACAGAAATACATGTACGTACACATTCTCCGTCCTCCCTCTATATCTATCTATCTACTATCTATCTATCTATCTGTCTATCTGTCTGTCTGTCTGTCTGTCTGTCTGTCTGTCTGTCATCTATCAGTCTGTCCGTCTGTCTGTTGTCTGTCTGTCTATCCCCCTCTCCTTCCCTCCTCCTGTCTACCAATTTGTCCGTCTGTCTGTCTGTCTTTCCTGCTTCCCCTCTCCCCTCCCCCCACCTCTCTCTCTCTCTCTCTTTCTCTCCCAGACAACAAGTCTGCAAGGTGGCACAACAAATCCTTTATTATCGCCTTGCCTTAGTGGGCAGAGACTGATGTCGTAAGGTTCTCTCACATGTCATCAATTTCTCCCTCGCTAACAACCATCACCATTATATTGTTTACGAGTTCTCTCTCTTAAGAAGGTGTATTGACATCTATTCATTGATGACTTAGGGAAGGCGCCATCATTAACTAATATTCATTTACAAATAACAATGAATGTTATGCTCTTGAATATTGTAAAAGAACTGTCATTAGAAATAGCTATGAGCTATGGACACAATGTTCATAATCACAACTAGTTTAAGTCTAGAATATTTAAAACTGCTGTCATAAGAAAGACCTATGGTAAGAATAAATACAGACATTGCTTTAGCTGGCAAAGATTTATTGTCCTATGACAATGAAGAGAAATGGACGCACTCTAAACCTCCAATATGGTTAGAAACTTGGCCATATGGTCGCTGAAATGGAGGTAAACTATGTCACAAAATTAACAAATCTTTTCAATTAAAACACGTAGAAATTTACTCTCTCTATATATTCTTCTTGCCAGGTTTATTATTGTGAATAGACCAGTCTTCAGAGAACAGGCTGCACAACAAATGACCCAAGTTGATTTAATGAGACATTTCGACCGTCAGCCAAATTACTTCCTTTTACCGAGTACAAGAGGTATAACAGAAGCCTTGATAGAAAGAAAAAAGAAAAAAAAAAGTATTTTCTCTTGTTTGAAACATGAAAATTAAAAAAAAAAAAGCAAAATATTATCATATGATGGAAACGTTTGTTGTTGTTTTTTTTCTTCGTGATATTTTTTTCATGTTTTTGTTTTGTTTTGTTTTTTAATACATGTTTTTTACAGTGCTTGTCTTATAGCTATTATATTTGGCGAACTTAGCTGGCTGGGAAAATGGCTCAGTGTCCACCGATCCGTGGGATCCACAGTGAACACCATTGCATGAGAACTCGCAATGCTAATTAAATAAACCAAACGATCGCTAATACTAAGGAAAACTCGAAAAAAGTCCGTGTCATTAGCGAGTGTTGTCCAGATCTTGGTTTTCCCACAAAAAACAACAACAACAACAACAAAACACTCTGCAAGCTTGATACGTGTATCATAATATGCTTGTTTTTGTACGTTCAGTATCCAAATCTTTTATTCCCTCACAGCAGGCTATTTGACAGTCATGTTTTCTCCGCATGAAGCAACATTGTCGATACTGAGCATGACAACAGTTCGCAGTATTAACTATTCAAAGACGTATACACACTGTGCAAACGAATCCCTGTGATTTAAGAGATGTAAAACATCCACTGAAAATGAGGTGAAGTAAACAGCAAATTTATGTGCTCGTTTAGTAGCGATTGCATCCTGTTGAGCCTCTCGGATGTCACACATCTAAATATGACACTTTTCTTTCTTTCTTTCTTCCCATCCTTCCGTCTGTTCTTCCTTCTTTCCACTAATCCTTCCTTTCTTCCTCCTTTCTCTCTTGCTGTTTTATTTCTCCTTCTCAAGCACTTATTTATTTATTTACTTATTTATGTAGTATTTATTTATGTATTTATTTATTATGTATTTATTTATTTATTTATTCTTTATTCATTTATTAATGTTAACATTTTGCCTTACATAAGTACTAAATATGTCATGTAACCAGTTATTTCTCTGGTCAAGTTATATCCTCCTTTACCTTTTTTTTTTTTTTTTGAAACACCGATCCCATGTTAATACAAAATGGTAGACTTTAGAGTGTATGGCTCCCAATGGCGTTCGATCCAGTTCATAACATTCGCTCCTATGCACATAGCATGTATTTTCTTTAGATTACGCAACGGAGAAGGGCAGTCTGTTTTTATAGTTTAATATCTATAGCTTTAGATGGATACAGAAAAATACGGCAGTATATTTATCCGTCCGCTTGCTCTATAAATCCATTCCATCTGGGAGATCAGTAGACGATTGTTCTTGTCTTCAGCTATTGTAAAAATGAGAAAACCTTGCGGCGAGACCGTATGGATGTTTCCAGGTAGAGTGGAAACTTGTCCGTGGATTTCCACAGTGATGGCCAAAATCAAAGGTGCCTTACTTCTATGATTATTTCTCCAGTCTGCTGATAACTGGCTAATATTTCTCCCGATGCTTTTAGCTTCCTATAGTAACGGCTCACTGAAGTGGTAAAAGGTCATTATAAGTAATTAGAAAACCTGTGTGAAGACTGCAGGTCCATGGTTTTCCTTTCTGAGCTGGCCCTCGGTTGAGGTCCTTTCACAGCCAGGAGGTGTAAAGTGCCCAATTTTCTCAGGCCCGTTCAAACCGCCTCTCAGGCCGTTTGCCAGTTTCCGCCCAGAGCCTGAGCGCTTTTAATTTTCCGCAAAGTGGCAGCAAGAGCTCAGAAACCTGGGGAGTTCGAGCAAGGCTTTTCACTCGGGGCCTTGAGGGCAGCGGAATTGTACAGTGCTTTGTCCGTCGAGACTGCTTCCATTACTAGGCATAACAGGAAAAACTCAGGACTGCATCGTTTCTACGAATCTGCTGAATGCGGCATGCACGTAATAAATGCCTCACAGGCTCAAAGACAGCTAAATGAAATAACAACAGCAACCATTAAATGTACCATCCCTTGCAGACAATCACAGAATCAGGATGTGCAACTAAAGCTACATGTATCTTACAATCTTAGACTAGATTCAGTATTTGAAAAACTAAATTCAATATTAAAATTAGTCAAATGAAACAGCTCGGGTTGCTCCCCCAGCCCCTCCTATTCATTAAAAAGAAAAACCAGTGTTTCCTTGCTGATAAGAGAAACATATTTTCTAGTGAAAAAATGGGGTATGAGGGACAAGGGGGAGAAAGAAACTACATGAATCAGAGCTACTGAAAAAAAAATCCGTTCAGGGAATTCAAATCAAGCATACCATAGTCTCGTCGATGTGCATCTTATGTCCCATGTTACTCGTACTCACACAGGCCCTCAAATCTTTACCGGGCAACCGAAAAGGAATTAAAAAGAAAAAAGTAAAAAATGAAATGTCCTATTCAATTCCCTGAATATAATAAAACATGACCATACGTAACCAAAATGCGATTCAGATTTTTCTAAGAAATTTTGTCTCTTGGCTTCTTGTGTTTAAATTAAAGTCAAATGCAGTCGAACAAATGCTTTGTTTTGAGGCTCCCACTCATTTACAGTTGCTCTTATAGATTGCTCTATATTGTAGTCTTGCTAAATAAAACAACCTAGGACATTAAGTCTAATCTAAGGAGTAAATGGAAACTGACAAATGACTTGATTAATCGACCGCCCTGATATTAAAATAAATGCAGTGGCACAGTCGAGTCATAAGCTACACTATCAATAACCACACAGATTATCACATAATCTATGAAGATAGGTAAAAGGCCGAGAATGAGCTCAGTGTGTCCTTATATTTAAAATCCTGTTGCTACATTGCTTCGGGATTGCAGAGTTCTTTACAATAGCAAGGAGAGTGAAACAGATTTGTAAAATTATACAGAGACAAAGGAAAAACTATGCTCTACCTGAATTCATCGAAATTCTGCATGAAGTTTTTCGTTTGTATCTAATATTATACCTATAAAAGCCAGAATTGAATACAAGGTAGCAACTTTCTGTTTCCGCGTTCAAAAGTCTATCGCGCCAGCTTATCTAGCAGATCTACTATGCCCTTATGTACCGTCCAGAAACTTGAGATC
>JBCEWB010142818.1:0-10893 GCA_039654565.1 Peronia peronii | reverse complement strand
CGATTTCTGCATTAAAAAAAATGTCGATGTCTGACCCCCCTCATCACATACAAAGCCCGATTTCTCCGTTCTAGCCCAGCGACTTATGTCTCATTTCGACTGACTGCGAGACATATTCGCAGGGTGGAAATCAAAAAATTTGATTCAAGATTTATTAAGGACAAGAATTTCTCCTATTAAACATTACGGTGTGCATGGCTGGATCTGTATTTAGTGCTACCCACTGGTGAAACTGAATTTCATATACCTTTAAGCTGAAGCTATTAAAATCTCCATTAGGTTTGAAATTGTGTATTTTTCTATTACATAAAAACGTGAGGTGAGGAGGGGGATTTGATATGTGAGACTTAATTTGACTTTGCTTGTAAAATTTAGTTTTACAACAGACTTGATGTAAATTAACACCTCATAAAACTCTTCATAAAGGCTGAAGTAAATCATCATAAACACATGATAAATAAAGACAGAAAACAACAAACCTGCACACGCACACATACACACACACACACATACACAGAGAGAGAGAGAGAGAGAGAATTTTTAGTTTAAGTTTAATTCATGATATTTTCATTTTCGTGCACATTGAGGATAACAGTTGTTTCATGAGTGATGCCACTTTATGTAGTTATTGTGTCATACCAAAACATTACAGGAAAGTTGAGCTAATGTCTCTTTCTTATAGCGATATTTTTAAGGTTATTCTGTGATTCTATACTTTTCCTGGTGATATTTTATTCAAGCAACCCTTTTGTTATTGTGTTCCATTTGATTTATGTATTTAGACAGTGATTCTTGCATTTGTGTAAACACCATCATGTATTATTTTACAATCGGGTAGCTGCGGACAATCCTGTTTATGACAGTTTACATAGAGATAGTTAAGATTTTGTTCTTTTAGAAACAGTTAAAAATGCATATTCATGATGTTGTTTGTTCTGTTGAATATAGTGTATGTGAAGTAGGTATGGTAAGAAACATTTCTCGTAACTCAATGCTGCTCTCGTTTTTAAATAAAAGACAACTGTCTCATGAATGCTTTCTGATTTGTTTCTTTCTTGTTTTTACAAGTGCAACATGCTTCAGCAAGATTTCATGAACACATTATCAATAAAGCAAAATGTTCCGATACAGATGCTCATCTCAGACATAATGATAATATCCAGGCTTTCACATGCGAGGGCATAGTCATTCTTTTGCACATATATGCAATTAGCTTCAAGCACACACACACTGACTCACACATAATATGTAAAGGACTATGTAGTAGTAGACAGTAAAAGTTAACACTTTAAAGGGAAAGAGAGTCATTCTCAGAACAATTCATACCATCATCACAGATTGTATTCTTTTCAAGGATATTGGACATGTACTAAAGATTTCAACTCACCCCAGTCTGGAGATAATTATACCATACCATTCAGTTCATAGATAACTGCTCCACCCTACATCTGTGTCCAACGATTTCATTTGTTTAACATTGTGAGATGTCACGTGATAGAAGAACTCTGCCCTTTCTTTACATTATGGAATACTTTGTGTTGTGAATGATTTAAACAAGATGGGTCGTTATTGTGCAACTTACGAGTACAACAAAAATGGCAAAAACAAAACAAAACAAAAAAAAAGGCAAGAAAATCGATTGAATAATGTCAGATGCATTCCTTTTGAAAAAGAAATATACTTTTGTTCATTTGCTCACGCGGCAGTTTTAACTTCCACCTAACCAATCCTCTTGCTATGTGGGGATTGCAAATGAGTTCTGTCTGATGAAGCTTCGCTTGGCTTCCTCCGTATAATATGACCTGTCCATATCCTTCAGCCAGCTGTATGATTGTACTTCTTAGATCTTTCCTTACACTTCTTGTAATCCCTAAGTTTATTCCGATACTGTATTCTGTATTGACGGAATCTTATGGGTTTCTACATATAGTATACAGAAAACAAGATAAGCAAATACGCCAGACAGAAAATCAACAAGGTTGCAAGAAAACAGGAACAAGCTCTAGCTGTCGCTAAGCGCCTGACTTAACTTGGCCGAACATTGTCACTCGCCATGACTTTTTATCTGAAATTATACACCAGAACGAGTGAAAGGTAAACCCAGAAAATGTAGACCATGTAATGTCTGGCTTGACAGTGCCGAAGAAAAGCCGGCCAGACTGTCATGATTGTTGTTGCGAACAGCAGAAAAGCAAGAGCTATGGAGATCTTCGACTGCCTCCTGCATGATAACCCGACGATATTTCTCACGAGAATGATGATGAAGGTGATGATTCTGAGAGTCTCTCTGAACAAGACCACTGGAACATTTATAATTCTGACTTAAATTTCTGGTTATCTAACAGCTGAGTAAACGTACACAGTTGTGAACAGTTTCGGTCTTTACTGGCCACCCTCCTTGTATCCAAATTTCTCCTCTGCCATCGCTCGCAGTTTTGGCTTGTCAGGCTTGCCAGTTACTGTCTCTGGAATTTCGTTCAGAATCTGAAACAAACAAACAAACAAACAAACAAAATCATTAAGACGTATGTTTTTGGGACATCCCTGTGACAGATTCTTTGCTATCAATCATTCTCATTCTATTATTTATTCAGCCTACAAAACAACATAGATTGGTAAAATAAGCAAGAGATGCATAGACACTGAACTTATTCCTCGGAAAAATTCTACTAGCTCTTCTAGGCACTTCTGTTTGTCCGTCCCGGTCTGAACGATGAAATGAACAAGCTTAGACTCTTACGATAGTGAACTCTGTCATTACATGTGTGTTTACCAAACAAGATGTATAACCGTCATCTCGTGTTTGAATTGTCTCCCCAAGTTTCCTGAAAACATCTTTATCGGTAGATTATCATTATAGAACAGAGCACTGATGTTTCTCTGAGCACGATTAGGAGATGGTCGTTGAATGTTCCAGTGTTAGTTTATACTAGGCATTTAAAGAAGTAATTATAGTTATGAATATTGAGGTCTCCTACACATTGTAAGTTGTATATTTCTCATCATTTTCAATAAATTTCTGCAGCCAATTTCGACGGCATAATATAATATAAAACATTACAAAAAAGAAGAATTCCCGATTCTTCACCGTCAACTCATTGGGAGTCAGTAATGGGTCAACCCAAAGTTTCCATTCGGAATTCTTGACTTGCGCTGTGAAAACTTTCGCCAATGGGATAATAGGGATTCTGATTACATATACGGTATGTAAAAAAGAGTGAGGGATAGAAAATGAGAAAAGCAAGAGAGAGAGAGAGAGAGTAAAAGAAAGGAAGAGCCGAGAGAGAGAAAGACACAGAATATGGTTGAGGATAAGTCATGTGTTACTAACAGTCTCCATGGGGTGTCATTTTGAGAGGCAAGTCTAGAACAAGTGTGTAAAAAACAAGTTCAAACCTTGGAAATGGTTTCTGTGAATTTTCACTCAGCACAAACAGGATTTTTGGATCAACACGGACAGTTAGGTTGTCAGTGCAACTTCCTCAACCAATGATCCTTCCAACCTCCACCTTTCTGTTTCATTTTACTCCCCTTCTTCTTTTTGTGTAATTCTCTCTCTACATCCCACTTTCAAATTCCCTTGAACTGTTTATAGCTCTCAACTTTCTCAATTTCACAGTGCCTTTTTCGACTTTTCAGCTTTCTTCGTCTGTCAGCTTCTGCCGATTTTTTGTTCTGTACACACCGATCTGGAGTATTAACAATGGGAAATTAGCTTTCATCAGTTAATCCGGAAGCTTTGACAAAAATAAATAAATAAATAAATAAATAAATAAACAAATAAATGAATAAATAAATAGGGATAACTTTACTTGTAAGAAATTGCGAGTAAGCTTAATTTGAGTGGTTATATTTTCCGGAAGCCTAAAATTTAAGGATTCTGGAGAGAAGGACACGTCATCGCAGTTGATTTTATATCATGTAACGAGCGTTGTCCAAGTTCCAACACACGCAAGATTTGTCATTAAAATTGAATAATTTTCTTATTATAGTCCAATTTTTTAAAAATACTAATAATTTTTGTTCGAATAAAATGGTAACATTTGCATCAGCGTTACTATGACAATTACTCATGGTACCATACTTCATCTTCATCATTAATGAGAAAAGATAGCACAGCATCTATTTTCATTGGTATCTTGCGAGGAAACTAGACATATTCTTTCTCCAGTTGTTCGATGCCAAAGGAAAGACCAAGCACTCTTGAAGAGAAGATGAAAAGAAATACAAGCATACACGAAAGACAGATGAGAGATATAAGATGAGCTTGCTGACCAGCTTACTGGGGACCGACCGTCTCATACCAGAAATTAAATTATCACCAGCAGTGTTCAAGGAGACAACGAAACACTGTCTTATTCTTACACCAATATGCATTCACAGTAGGCCTACTTGAGTTCCTCTTTTTGATTTATGGACGAGGATGCATCGCGTGGACTAGCATTATAGAAGTAATATTTGGGGAGGGAAGGCGAGCTGGATAAAGAGCACAAGATGTGTATGGGACCGACTGGTTGCTTTGTTGGGAATAAACGATTTTTTTTCTGAGAAACTATAAGATCATCAAATAATATTTGAAAATTACAATGTTTACTGAAGAACCAAATCGTGTAAATCTAACATCCATAATATACGTCTAATATAGAGATAACAGAGATTACTATGAAAAACTTGGGCATGGGCACTGATTCCGAATTGGTTTCCACGAGAAACATGTCTTCACAGTACTCTTTCAGTTTCTCCACCGTGAGATCACTTCCGGGGCTTGGCTTCACGCATGCGCAGATGTTGTGGTACAACACTGGATCCGACACCTCAGGGGAGAAACAAAATAATAATATGAAATGAAGTGCATAATCGTCATCGACATTATACTGATTTATATCGGATATATGAGATTCATAATATTACTTTTGTGATCTACTATAAAACCTACGATTACAGTTACGGGCGTGTAACAATATTATTATAACAGCTACTTTAGTCGAGTTTTGGTCGTAAGTAACATTAATCTGCTAGATCTATGCTCTCCATTCCACGACGTGGTCCTCTGCCAGTGACACTCAAATGTTTTTCATATTGTTCACTCCCATTTTCGCGAATGACTACACCGCCATCTTATTTAGTTCGATAATCTGAATTAGGCCCACATTTCTAAGCTATAAGAGCGATTACAGAATCTTTGTCAATGTCAATATTCTACATTCAAACAAAAATAAATTGTTAAAAAAATATAGCATAAAAAAAGAGAAAAACAAAAACAAAAAAATTTATTTCATTCTTTTATAAACAACTGATAATGAAACATTATGGGTATGGGCAAGTCCAGAATCAACAATATAACCGTATCCATTGGATAAGAATTTAATTCACTCTCAAGAGTAGATTTTGTCCTTGACTGGGATCCATGGTAATTGCCAGCTTGGCATCAAGCTAGTCTATAGCTGCTTTATAGTATGAGCACATAATGGCACGCACAAGAATTGTTCCACGGATTGTGTATCCAGTGTTTTTCAACATTGTAGTGTTTTTCAGTAAACAAATAAAGTTGTTGATTTAAAACTAGTCTGTAAACACGCAGAAAGCACACGAAAAAACATAGCATGAATGAGTGATTAAAATCATTCGCAGTCATGGGTGTTTACATTTAGTGATAAGAGTCTCTTTCTTCTGAATATTGGTTAAACTATTGTATTGAAAGAAATGCTGACCATATTTTCCAAAGGCAGTGAAATGTCTAGAGAGGGTCTAATTCTGAATTATCATTTCTTAAACTGAGAATAATGTGTTGTCTCATAGTATCTATAGGTCTAAATAAGAGAATACAACCCATGCCCCAGTCCTGCTGATTGTCGTGCTTTCACTGTCTCACTTGACTCGTTTAAAGTGAAAAATCAACTTTAAAGAAAACAAAGATTACGATGATGAGGAAGGAGAAGAAGAAGCGGAAGAAGAAGAAGAAGAGTATATGAACATTGAGAAAATGATTATACACAAAAATAAATCCTCGAAAATGTCACATCAAACTGCAGCTGGACATTTTAACCTTAGAAGTTTCCAGAGACCGACTCGTTCCACCAGTGTACCTTTATAGTCGTTCAAACAAGTCAGTGAAGTTTGAGTATATTATACATCCATGGCTCTTAGGAAGATAACCTTATATAAATTTTAGCATAAGACATCTTTAATTTTTGAAACTATACAAGTTTCATATTTTTATAACGGTATCTGCCGAAACTGAAATAGTTAAAAGGTGATGACATACTTGAGAATCGATTGTGTTATTAGTGGCTGAAACCATATTTCAGCTTTCATAACATTTTAACGTTATGGATTCTTTATCCTGACAGCATGGGCTAAACAATCATCTTTATTCCCAAAAATAATAGGCCTAGCCTACCTTCTAACGGTCTAGCCAACGCTCTACTCGGAGGCACATCACAAGTAACAAGATGAAGAAGGCGATAAGAGGAGAAATGGATGGACAATATCAAAGTGAAAGGGAGCCAGCTTTTGACATGTACCCAAATAAAGGTCAGAAACAAAGGTCATCAATGGTGACAGTCTGCAAGATTGCGTGACCCATGAGCCTTTAAATACTTACTGGAACGAGACACGCTTCCATAATGTCCGAATGTTCCGCTAATCGGGCTTCGAGCCATCCAGGGTAGAAAACCACTCCACCATACATGATGACATCTTTGCTTCGTCCGAAAACAAAAAGCCGTCCATCCTCGTCAAAATAGCCCATGTCCTCTGTGTTGAACCATCCGTCCTTGGTGAAAGCTGCGGCAGATTGTTGGTCAGGATCATCGACTCGGTTGAAGTAGTGGGTGAACACGCAGTTTCCTGTATCAAATTACAAAACGATAGAGACTAGAGGTTTTCACGGAGGGATGAATTGTATAAGCTTTCAAACGGGCGAATTTTCTGTCAGCCAAATTATTTCAATTTTTCTAGACTATAAGGTATGAGACAAGCAATGTAAAGAGGAGAAAAATATCACCCATGTTCTGTTATTTGAAACATGCCTCAACCGAAAATTCTGGAAAAAAATCCATAATATGATGGAACTTATCATTTTGTTTTTGCCTTTATCTTGATATTTTTTGTTTTTGTTTTATTTTATTTTATTTTATTTATTTTAGTCTTATTTTCTTTATTTTCGTTTATTTATTTATTTTTTTACCAGTACATTTCAAAGAAAAGTTGGAGACGTGATTTTTCATTTTTCTCTATACATGCATAATGGTAGACCTCATACACCCAGCAAAGGGAAATACTTTGTCTGACTGAAAAAATACATACGTTACAGAATCCTACGAAATTGAAAATCGCATGAAGTATAGATGGAGACGCCGATATCCAGGTAAAATCTTTAAAAATTCCAAAATTTTACCCAGCATTTTCTTCTTATCCAACGCATTTTATGAGAAATAGCCAACTCGTGTGATTAAAGGAAGAGTACATGCATACCACAAATAAATAAAATATATAATATAAAAACTGAATAAATAAATAAATAAATACATAAATAAATAAAAAATAAATAAATAAATAAATACCTACTATAAATCTGCAACAAAACCCATAAAAGCCTTATGGACTCGAGAGCTACTGAATGTATCCATATAAAAATTAACACACAACATTGTTGCATAAAGATCTGTGTTTCTACTTATATAAAGCTGAAAAGCTTGCTATGTTTGGCGTTACCCTAAGAAGGCGATACTAATTAAATAGTAAACTCGTGAGAGCGTTTGATCCGAGTTCGATACAATGACGCATTCAAAACACAAAACAGGTTTTCTTTGAGTATATTCAGTTTAATCATCTAAAATATCAACATCGAGGTGCGCAAGTCGCAGGTCAGTATCAGTTTGACCTATATTTAAAAGAAAAACTCCCACGAAGGCCATGGGTTCTCTTCTAGTAAATAAATAAATAAATGAGTTTTCAGAGTGAACAGTCAATTCAACAATTGACATGATGCCGAAAATGAACAGTTTCGCCTCACCTTTAAGGTATAAGATACCAGTTTCTCCAGGCTGACATGCTTGTTGTTTCTCGTTTAATATTTTCAGTGAAACGCCTTTGACCGGCTTCCCACACAGATAATCAGTAAAGTCTGCACAAAAGAATAGTAGAGTTATCACGGGTGAATTTCATGTGACCATTCCATTGAAAAAAGCATGACTTTAAACCTTTTATTTATCAATAAATAGATAAAGTAGTTCATTTTAAAAAATAGATTTTGATTTTGGTTTCTCTTTTATTTTTTTGTACAATGGAAACCAAGAACTCTCCTCGTTGAAATTCAATCCTAAAGTTGAACAAATGAAATGAAAAAAAAAAAACGAAAAGGAGGGAGAAGAAACGAGAATGATGAAGAAAAAGAGACAAGACGTTCAAGGAATGTGCTTGATGTTTACAGTTCCTTCCATCCAGTAATCCATATCCATCCATCCATTCATCCATCCATCCATCCACCCACCCACCCACCCACCCATCCATCCATCCATCCATCCATCCATCCATTCAGTCTCCTAGCTATTCATCAACCCACCCATCAATCCATCCATCCTCCATCCATCCATCTATCCATCCATCTATCCATCCATCCATCCATCCACCCTTCCATCCATCCATCCATCCATCCATCCATCCATCCATTCATCCATCCATCCATTCATCCATCCTTCTATATATCCATAAGTAAAATCCTGTGTTTCTTCGCCAGCTCATTTATTGAGCTATCCTCTCAGGCGAATAATGCTCTTTATTATGATGGAATATATTTCCTTCATTTTGATGAAGTAAATGTCCTGAGTGATAATGAAATTTATTTTTTTCTTTGTGATAAAATTAATATTTTGTAATATAATGAAATTAAGGATCTATGTTCTCATGATATTATTTTTCTGTGTTATTAAATAGAAATATGTTGAATTTCAAGACAGACAGTTAACGGGCAGAAAACTGGGTTATTTTTTTTTGTTCAGAATTAAATAGGCTAAAATTGGTGAAAGTCTTGGGGACACTAAAATTTTGAACTTTTTCATTTGTCGTCATAACAACAAAGAAGTAATGAACTCATTGTGTACATCACTAGGCTCAGAATCTAGAGGAACAGAGAATCAATTTTTACCGAGGTGAGATTATGCCCGAGAAAGTGAACTCAGTGGATGTGATGATCTTGACCAACGTCCTGTCTGGGTTTACTAACGCCTTACTCAGTGGACTGGTGGACTCTGCTATCTTGGACGATCCGGAGATAAGGGTAAGTATTTGAGCTTTGGATAATGTCTTTAATATAAATCTACAACAAAATCCGTGAGAGGGTTATGGACTCGAAAATTGCTGAATGCATCCACCTGAAATTTGCCACACAAAATTGTTGCCTAAAGATCTGTGCTTCTACTGACACAAACACGAAAAAAAAAAAAAGCGTATCACGTTTGACCTTATCTTAAAAAGGCGATAATAATTGAATACCAAACTGGCAAGGATGTTTGATCCGAATTGTACATTCCATAGAATGACACATGTCAAAAGAGCAAAGTCGCGGGACGGTATCGGTTTTGACCTTTATTTTTAAAAAAAAATCTGCCACGAAGGCCGAGAGTTTTCTTCTATTATTAAAGATGTTTCTGAAATCTTGTATGGTAAGCCATTTTAATAGAGCTGGGATGACGAGAATGCTTAAATTATTAATTAAGACAACACTATATTTTTCTGTGTTCACTGTTTGATTGATGCTTCCAACGTATGAGATCCACAAATAGAGGTAAGTACTTGAGTGAAGATATGATTGTGAGATCTATTTGATGGGCACATTGTAAAAGAGGGCAGGTAAGGAGTGAATGCTCAGATTATATCTGACTTACTGGCTGGCAGCATCTCTATGTCAAATGTTCCTATGGACGTTATCATTTGAACTAATCCACGGATAGAATTACATCTACATGTATGCGTTTGAGTTTGGGTCTGATTCTGAAACCTTGTAGTGCAAATTACTTCCTATGGGCAGAGATTTCGTGAATGCTTGGATTTTAACTAACACAGCATCATGAATGTCTTCATTGTCATTGTTTCGGTAGAGGCTTCAAGAGCAGACAATCCACACATATTTGTAAATATTTGAGTTTCGAATAATTCAGATAACTAAAATGACCCTTAAGTACAAATTCCTCCATGCGGGCAGAGATATCGTGAATGCTGGAATCTTAAACCCCTGAGTGCTGGGTTCACAGATGGCAAATAAAGTTCATGTAGCGATTTACAATAGGTACAACAGTGAGCAAGGTGACATAGAATTATGATATATTTAAGTCTTGTATTTATCGACCACTTCCAATAGCCAATTATATCGACTTCAAGATATTGTATCAAACATAGGCTTAAATAGCGCAAGGATTCAGATAGGAAGACTACGTAGGCTCAAGAGCTCAAAGGGTTAACTAATACAGCGTCACATTCATAGCCACTGCTTGATGGTTACTTCCATCATGGACAATGCATAGATAACGGTAAATATTTGAGTTTGAACTGATTCTGAAATTTTGTGTAAGTGCAAGTTCGCAAAAGAGCGCATGGATGTCGCGGCCTCTAAACTCTCAAATAAAGTTAATATTTTGATCACAGCGCCTATGCTCACTATCCTGATTGGTGGATTCTCCAATGGAGACATTCCAACAATTAGAGTAAGTGTTGAGTCCAGATTTAATTCTCAAATATTATGTCAAAAAGCTCCCTGGACTGTTGGACGTATTTTTTATTCTCCCCCGCTATAGAAGTAAGAGCTAAATTTCGCTATTGATTAACAACAACAACAACAACAACAACAACAACAACAACAACAACAACAACAACAACAACAACAACAACAACAAC
>JBCEWB010142796.1:0-10893 GCA_039654565.1 Peronia peronii | reverse complement strand
AGGGCGAATATATTTCGGAGGTCCCGTGTGTACGTTACGCAAGTTAAAAAACCCTTGGCAGTTCAAAATCGATGAAACAGTAGGCTGCGTGCCGCTGTCTGGGCAAAATTTCCAAATTTCTACGCACAAAATTTCTCAGCAAAAATTAGCAACTTCTAAAAAAGCCGAGATAATCCTACTTTCTTTGGATTGAAAGGCTTAAGAAAAACAAATTAACGTATGATTATGAATTGTTCACCCGCTAATAGGGAACGTGAGCTGGGTTTTGCGATTAATGAAGTGTTTGTTTGTTTTTTGCATGAGCACCGGATATATAGGCCTAACCGTACAGTTTATTTGATCTTAAAACTGTTTTCCATTAGAAACAATTTCCGGTTTGAGCGGTTAGTGGGGATAGGCCTACTGCAAATTCGGGAGTGGGGTTGAAGTAATAGAATATATATAGATCTAGATCTAGTCTAGGAGTCTGTGAGATATGGGGGGATCTCAGAGTGTTTTTACAGAGGAAGAGCTTGATGATTATCAGGTAAGTTCTCAGTCAAATTTCTCGAAGATAGAAAAGGAATTGATTAAATATCTAGATCTAGTAGAGTCTATCTAGAATTAGAATCTGTAGATCTAGAATTAGATCTAATCTAGTACTTAGAGATCTAGATCTAGAGACTAGATCTAGAATTCTAGATCAAGATTTATCAAGATCTAATGATCTAGTGTCTACAGATCTAGACTAGATCCAGATCTAGATCTATAGATCAATCTAGCACTAGATCTACTCTATAGATCTAGATCTAGATGTCTAGACCTTTCATTAGAAACTGTTTTTTTTTCCCCCAGATCTTGTTTTGGGTAATTATTTTCCCGTTATCATAACAAACCCCTTTGTTTTTGATCAATATAACCTGCCAACATAACATTATAGATAGGCCACTTAAGTTTTATCTCACCAGCCGTCAAGCTGTCCGGTGTAATTTGAGAACCGCGGATTCCTGCCGCTAGCCAGTTCGCTGGACTTCCCTGCGAAAGCTAGATGTGTTTAACATTCACTCTTGGATATCTTATTTTTCAATTAGGATATCCTTATATTGTGTTTATTTTAAGAATTAACTGTGTATTGTGAATGTTACTTTTATGATGTGGTACATGCTCTAATAATAATTTGCCATTATTACTAGCTCATTGTGTGATTTTTGTGACGTTTACAATATAGTGTTGCTGTTCGCTGGGAATAGTAGGTGATAAATCAGGCACTCACAGGCTTCTAGCCACCCTAATCAGGCCTACGGCCCGTATATTATAATTTAAGGCCGTCGAAAGTCACTTACGTTACCTTCTTCATTCAAACATTGGTTTCTTTTAATATCATAATATGACATCGTCAGAAGAATTTTTATTCAGATATTCTTCTGATGATGAAGATAATAACATTGATGATGATGAAAAAATGAATGAAGGGAATTCTGTTGCTGCCGACTGTGCTATGCACGCAGACAATGATGTCCTTGCTGCCCTATGGGCAAATGCGCAGATTATGGAGGAGATGAAAAAAGGACTGAATGAATTGAGAAAAAAGAGAAAACAATCTCCCTCCCCCCTGCGCACCATTGATACTTCACCTCCACCGCCTAACATACCTCCTTGTAAAAAGAAAAAATATACCGAATGTAGCGGGACAAAGTTCACTGGGACAATCAGTGGTCAGTCGGACACTTCGTCCGGTATTGAGTGGGAGCGCCCAGCGAGCAAGGCAGCGACAGCTTCGACGAAATCTGACCCATTCGAAGTGGCCGAGGAAGAATTCGGCAAGGGAGATGATGGCGAAGCGCTATCACCTTGCTGCCTTTATTACAAAAAGATTCCATACCCTCTCAGGGGATAAAAAGATCAAAGAAAAGGCTGCACTTTATAAATGGTCCTGCAATTGCGGTGTCCTCACCGTGCCCATGACTAATCCAGAAATCTGGAAGATATTAAAACCGCATGCCAAAAGTGCGGACGTTCGAATGACAACTATTCACAAAAATGTGGCCAAGGCCACTATTGCCATAGCTCAGTACGCGGATGACATGGCCAAAGCGGGTTATCAAGGTGGTAACCTACGATATTTAATGGATGCCATGGTGCTTTTGGATCAAACCCATAAATCTCTGACAAATCAGTGCCGGGACTTACAGCACTACACGCTTCCAGCTGACTATTGGGCACCACGTGACCCATTGACGGAGGCATCGGAAAAATTCTTATATGGAGATGACATAAAAAACAGCCTCAAAGAGGCAAGAGAGCAAAGACGCCTTGCAACATCCCTACAGGAAACCAAACCAAAGTTTTATGCGAGACCATTTTTTCAGGCTGAGCGAGAGGGGACAAAGCCAACAACCAAAACCAGTACAGACAGTTCAAAAAGAAGACCAGCTATCAGGCATAAAAGGAAAAAAAGAATCCGGGCAATGTTCCTGGACAATAGAAAATGTAAGCAAATATCTAGAAAGCAGAAAGAAATTGTTTAAAGGGGGGCAAATTAAGTACAGGTTAAAGATATGGAAACAAATAACCAGTGACCCTGTTGTTTTAGATATGGTAAGTGGTATGCAGATAGAGCTTGCCTCAAAAT
Source organism: Peronia peronii (assembly GCA_039654565.1). Lineage (NCBI taxonomy): Eukaryota > Metazoa > Mollusca > Gastropoda > Systellommatophora > Onchidiidae > Peronia > Peronia peronii. The sequence continues at coordinate 8,282 of JBCEWB010142796.1, read as the reverse complement.
CAGCAATGACCAGAGTGTCTCAAAACCACATACCTGGTGATCAGGTTACAAAAATGGATTCGGAAATAAAACAGTGGATTTCAATGCAAGTTGTCGCAGAAACAACATCTGAACCAGATTTATTTATATCTGGTATAATTGGCAGAGAGAAGAAAGATGGTTCACTATGACTTATCTTTAATCTAAAGAATTTAAATGAATATGTTATTTATCTATAAAAAATTCAAAATGGAGACATTGAAAAATGCATTAATACTGATAACGCTATTGTGTTTTATGGCAAGCATAGATATCTGCCATGCATACTTTAGTGTTCCTGTCGTGCCCCAAGACAGTTGGCTTCTGAAGTTTCAGTGGAAAGGAAAGTTGTACAGTGGTCTCCGTCTAAAAACCCGGTCGTCGGGAGACAAAAAAAGCGGGCTCTTAAGGGGACGGGTTCTTAGGTGGATTGAAAAGTTACGCAACCTGTCTGACCATAGATTGTCTTCACTACTATGATTAGTTGATTGTTACAGTTAGTTAAAGATTTGTCTATGCGAATAAGTACAGCCTTCTTCCCTGTGGGTGTTATGATTAGACATAGTAATTCCTGATCTTTTTTAGCATATAATAACATCAATACTGCCCAGCGTTTAAATGCCGTGTGAGTTTTCACACAACACTATCATTGTTGATATTTGCTATGCTACCCCGCGGATAATCGTACAGGTGACGCAAGTGTATACAGGCCGACCGAAGTAGCAGAACAGCTGACAAGCAGGAGGCTAAACTTACTCCTCCTTATCCATAACGCTAATCACAGGTCCTGTCCCACATGTTGTCAAATAAAGAAATGGTTACGTGTTAGTCCACAACATGGCCTGATTATCATGCAGTCATACATGAACCATCACTTCCATTCCTTTGTCTACCTGTTCTCTCCAGCCCTGTCCCCATTTTACTGCACATCTAGCACTGTGCCTTTCTCTCAAGTGGACAGTATGATGTGGAATTATACCATAAGTACTCGGATGTCTTGGCCCGATACTGGGCGCTTAGGCGGATTTTTTTATTTGGGAGCGCCCGGAACGGGATCTTAGAGGGACAAATTATAGAGGAAAAATTCTGTTTCGCAGCAGAGTTGGGTTCTTAGGCGGAGACCACTGTACCAATTTACATGTTACCCCAATGGGCTGTCTCAAGCCCCATGAAATTTCAAAACCTGACCAAGCCCATTTATGGTACTTTGCACAGCATGGGTCATATCTCGACCAGATTTTTAGATGATTCTCTGCTTGCAGGCAGAATAAAGGAGTCATGTTTGGCCAGTGTAAAAGATACTGTTGCACTTTTTGATAATCTGGGATTTGTTGTGCACCCCGCAAAATCAGTCTGTGAGCCGAACCAGGTCATTGCCTATTTGGGATTTATCATTTCCTCTGCAACAGTGACTGTCACTTTAACAGAGGACAGAAAAAAAAAAATTCTGGCTCATTGCCAGCAGTTTTATGAACAACCCAAGGCAACTGTGAGAGAGTTAGATTGTTTAATAGGGCAGCTAGTGGCTTCTTTCCCGGGTATCATGCACGGCTCACTTCATTACCAGGCGCTAGGGAATGATTAAAAAATATGCCTTGAGAGTAAACAAAGGGAACTGGGAAGCCCCAGTCATTTTGTCCCCTTACTCAATGGATGGTGGATGAAATCCAGTAGTGGATTCAGTCCCTGCCAACAGCTTATGTCGTCATAAATCATGGCCACCCATCATTAGCCATAACAAGTGATACCAGCCTATCAGGTTGGGGTGAAGTTTGCAACAGTGTTGACACCAATAGTTTCTGGAAGGCCAAAGAAAGGCAAGCATTTCACATAAATGAGTTGGAACTGAAAGCTTCATATTTTGCCTTGTAATCTTTTGCCACAGGCAAGCGCAACATGCATATGAGATTCTTGCTTGATAACACAACTGCTGTGCACTGCATTAATAAATTGGGGTCACAGAAGTCCCAGACGTTAAATGCATTAACTAAAAAACTGTGGTCATAGTGCGTTGACAGGAACAACTGGATCAGTGCTGCATATATTCATGGGTGTCAGAATGAGGAAGCAGATAAAGAATCAAGGAAAACTAATGTAGACAGTGAATGGATGTTAAATCCATCTTTATTAAATGATGCACTAAGATTGCTTGATTACAAACCAACAGTTGATTTATGCCCCTTCAGAATAAACAGACAAATAGATAGATATATATCTTACAGGCCTGACCCAGAGGCATATGCCGTTGATGCATTTACTCTAGACTGGTCACAATATGCTTTTATTGCTTTTCCCCTTTTTGCCCTTGTTGCCAGAGCACTGCAAAAGCTACAGTAGGACCAAGCGACAGGAGTAGTGGTGGCCCCCAGCTGGCCAATTCAAGGGTTCTACCCAATGCTGACGGAAATGCTGATAGACCAATTTTGCTGTCAGCTCACAGCAATCTTCTTCATCTGCTATTGCTTCCAGAGCAGGCATATCGCCTCCACAAGTCACTGAAACTGCTGATATGCAAAGTGTCAGGCAACAGTTTGAGAGTCATGGAGTTTCAAGACAAGCTACAGATGTCATCATGGCATCATGGAGGCCATTCACAAAGAGAGTGTACGCAGTCTACCTTAACTGTTAACAAATGGAGACAGTTTGCCATTTCGAGGGATGCGGATCCCACTTCTGCACCTGTACCTGTAGCTATGAAATTTTTAGCAGAACTATTTTATCAGGGGGCATCCCATTCATCTCTTTGTATTGCACAGTCAGCAATGTCTTGTGTGTTGGATATATCTACCTCGTTAACTTTTGGTAGCCTACCTTCAATCGAACAGCTTTGAAAGGATTTTTATGAATTGAAACCCTCCATTCCACCGAAAGCTAAAACATGCATCTGGAATGTTGATAAAGTCTTAAATATGTTGGAACCTTGGTGGCCTGCAGAATCTCTTACATTGAAGGAATTAACTCTCAAACTCGTAATGCTCTTAGCTCTTGTCTGGGCAAAGGTGTCAGACTTTGCACACCTTAAATACTGAGACTGAATTTCATTGACAACAAATGTGTGTTTTTTATTCATGAATTGCTCAAATATTCTCGTAAGGGAAAGCATCAAGCACCTCTTGAATTTACAGCATAGCCTCTTATCCCCAACTGTGTATAGTTAGGCTCCTCTGGTCATACTTGGACCATACCTCTACATTAAGAGGAAAAGAAACAAAGCTGCTCATAAGTATTCAAAAACCCCACAGGCATGTCAGCAAAGACACAATTGCTAGATGGATCAAAAGGGTATTTAATATGGCAGGCATTGATCCCTTCAGTTTATACTGCACATAGCACACGAGCAGCAAGCACCAGCTATGCTTCGAATATTGGTGTCTCAGTAACTACTATACTTGAGGCGGCTGGGTGGTCCAATGAAAGCACATTTGCGAAATACTATAAGAAAGCCCCAAAACAAAACTTTGATCAATATATCATTAAGAATTATTTTAAAAACAAAGATGATTGTACATGAACTATACAAAGAGTATTCATATTCATGATAACCCTTTCCAATTCTGGGAATACGTGCAAGTATTGTATATATATATACACATGTATTATTGAATTAGTGTGATCCATGCATTAAAATCCAGCTAAATATTTGTGAGGAGTGCTTCCTCATGGCCGTGGCTCTGAAGTCTCAAATTACACCGGAGAGCCTGATGGCTGGTGAGATAAAATTAGAGAAACAAGCGAGGCTTACCCTAGTGAGATGATGATTATTTCCAATTTTATGGAAACAGTCATCAGGAACGTACGTGTAAATTGCCCTCGATTCCCTCCTTTGGTTCCTTCATGGATCTTAAAGCCTCAAGTAAGTATGGTGCTAGTAGTCACAACCACTCTGAGCAATGTTTCACGGTTCTCAATTTACGCCTCCGTTCCTGACGGCTGTTTCCATAAAATTGGAAACAATCATCATCTTACCAAGGTAAGCCTCGCTTGTTTCTTTAATTAGGTGAGAGGAAGTTTGAAGTGTTAACAAAAGACGACGTTATTTGCTGAATGGTTGTGAATTAGCGATTTTTAGCGAAGTAAATGCTATTGAAGTGCGTGAACAAAATGCTTATGTCTCCGACCCATTGCTCGTTGCAGATTTATTGAGCCTGGAAAATGCTGTTTGGGACAGAGCAGTCAGTCTGATTGCCTTGCATTTCAGGATAGATCTGTAGAATGTCTACATTTCTAGAATAGCCTAGATTGAATTTAATGATCCAAGAATCCTAGATCTCGATCTGCATGCACTCAGTAAAGCCAGACTCCTGATAGAATGAAACTTTTAGAACTCATTTTGTTTTCAAATTCAAGTAGGCTTATCAAATCATCTAGACAACAGTAATAATATAGAACCCAAAACTGACCATAATATAGAACCCGAAACCAATCTTAACCTTTCCACAAGATATCTTCAAAACAACAGTCAGCACCACACTTCAGAAATTTATGCATGTCTCTTCACTTTTCCACTTCGGTCCAAGGCTTATTTCTGTCTTAAAATAGTAAAATAAAATGACTCCTGAGAGATTCACTTCCACTTTGTTGTGAAGGATTGAGTAAGTGGCACTTATGACATTGAGATCTTTCCATGTGTCATGGTTGTGAAGTTCTGAGCAGTGCAGGGTTCCTTGTATGTCTATCCTGAAGACGTTATATTATAAATGTAATTATATCATTGTGATTAAACTCACATAGCCTCTATATGCCATATATATTCAGGTTTTATTGTTGCGGTAGCAGCTTTCATAAATTCAGAACAATATATAAATTATAATATCTAAAAAATGAGGCATAGTTCATTTTAAATTACGAGTCATCTGAAACCAAGAGAAAAAATGGATTTAATATGAGCTTGATGGTCTACTCTACACTCATATGAGGATTATGAAATCTACTAGGGAATTTATTGAGTTTGAAGTCCAGCTTCCCATTACACTTCTAAATTTGAAAAGATTCACTAGTTACTTCAAAATTTGCCAGGGAAATAAAATATGTCTTTGAAAATATTGAATTTGACTAATTTTCTGTCATGAATTTCTGTACAATTCGTTCAATATAATGTATAGTTTGGTTGAATAATGTTATAGTCATAGGAAGAAGAATGACAAAATCCAGCTTTTATTGTCATGTTTAGGATTCTAGTCACTGCAGATAGAGGTTTTACATACATGCATATGATAATATGCCATATTATTCTATAATTTAGCCCACTGCAATGCTAGAAAGTGTCATCAAAGTATATTTTTCTTTTCACTTTTTGCTTAAAGAGTGCTATATGTCCCTTTCTTATCCCCTATTCTGATCTTCTTAGAAGAGGTAATGTATTTCAGTCACACTGTAGTATTGAAATGATGGGGTTATTTTCTTATGTGTTGTTTGTATTTCTTCACAGACACTCACATATTTATCCAAGAAGGAAATTCTTCAGTAAGTAGCAAGGAAATTATTCATAAATGTATATTTCTTTACATTTATGAGTTACATGGAAATGGGGATTATTTTTGTAAAAACTGTTCTTTTGCACCACTTTATTTGTCTTTTTATATACTCCAACTATCTCAGAGGATGGCTGTGTTCAGTGCTTTAAATGATGCAGTTGTCTAGAATTATGTGTCATTTTATGTGTGTTCACATTCATTATAGTATGTAATTTGTTCCAATACTCTGGATGATTCATCTCTTTTATGAACACATGTGGAAAAAAAAACACACACACAAAAACAGAACATAGGTCTCCAGTTTCATAATGTGCAAATGTTAATGTGGTAGAATAATCAATTCAAAGTTGTTGATGTACATCAAATCCTATGAACAATGAGAAGTGTGATTGCATGGGATAAATTTGTTTCATGTAAATTTTAGAGACCCTTCCCCTTCACATTGATATTATTACATTTATATCATTTCACATTAACATGGTTGAGTATAGCCTGTTGGTCAAGGATTTTGAAAGACTTCACTTAGGTTTGATTACAAATTTACTTTTTACCTCTAACTTTTTTTTTTGTCTCCATATGATGTAAATGGATCATTAGATAAAATCCAGTTTCACAGCGGTCAATGTGCACTAGTACCATTTTGCTTACATTTATCTCTTTGCCTGCATAGGCATTTTCCAAGCTCTGACCAGGGCATTTTCTGACACCTGTAATTTGGGAGATACCTGTGTCCTTATTTTGCTTCTGATAAGCACAATTTCAAACAAAAGTTAGATATATTATACATCAAAATGAAGGATATTGCATGCAGAATCAGGAGAACTTACTCTATACAGAGAAAAGAGATGAAAACAGAGAGAAGAAGGAGGGAAAAGAAGATGAGAAAAAAAAATATGTGCAAAATTAGAAATGAATTTTCAACCTCCATTTCATGCAGTGTTCAGCTGTTAGATCTATTTCCAGTGACTTCCCAGCTGATCGGAATCATGACCTAACCAAGAATTTAACTTTTCTAAGGCTTTTGAAGCCAAGAAGTGCTGAGATGGGCGTGAACCTGATGCTTCATCAGCCATCTTGCTGTTGCAATGTAAAAACAAATCATAGCCACAGAAGGCTAGTCAATAAAACAGCCAGAGCATCCAAAAATAAGAGAACGAAGAGAACAACAGATATAAATAATATAAGCGGAAATATTGAAAATATGGATCGGAGCAGTTGAGGCAAAATTATTGAAACTGGTGGAGCAAAACAAAGAACAAATCACGAACCAAGGGATCGGCTCTTGCTTAGTCCAAAGCTGGAAAATCTCTGGACTGATGTATCGGCCTGTGGCAGGCAAAGAATTAACAGGGCATGAAATTTGGACCTAACGCTTTTATCTCATTGGAAAAGGTCAGAAATGATATAGAAGATGTAGCTGAAAAAAAAATGATAATTTTCATATTTGGATGGTTTGTGGTGATCATATAGATCTAATAGAAATCATGAATTTATTTATTTTTTATTTCTTTTACATGTCAGTGTCCATAAAAGGTTTGCGGCGCTTGCTCCTGGTTTGGTTGAAGCAGACAAAAATGCCAAACTTCCTATGTCCAAGATTCGAGAACTACCTGAATTGAAGGTTGGTGGATTAAGACAAAGCATACTTTTACATTTTGTTTTGCTCAATATGCATGCATTTATATATTGATAAATTTAGACTTGGCTTTTGACAGTAAACCAGTTTTTTCAGAGAGAAAATTGATTTCCTTTTTATTTTGAAATTTGTTTGTTCAGCATAGCATAAACAATAATTTTCAATTTGTTGTGCTATTATAAGTCGTAGGAACTTTATATTTTGAAATGTTCTCCAGGTGAATCCATTCCGAGATCAAATATGCAAGGTCTTCTCATCTTCTGGGGATGGTATGACTTTTGAGGACTTCTTGGACATGATGTCAGTGTTCAGTGATGCAGCTCCAAAAAATGTGAAAGTTGAATATGCTTTTAGAGTCTATGGTAAGTACTATTGGAAATAAAAAGCAAACAGCTCTTGACACAGTGAGAGTCTCATATGGGAGTTATGAATTATTTTTAAGCCAAATTTGTATTGCCTGAAGCAAAAATGGGCAGAAATCAATTCATGTTCGGTTTTATTAATTTCCGAATGATCGAAAGACACCTAGGATTAAAAGTAGGAGACTGTATCATAAATAATCTGAGGTACGCTGATGATACGGTTCTACTAGCTGAGAATGAACAAGACTTGCAAGAACTCATCTCTGCCATCAAAGATGAAAGTGAAAAATTTGGCCTGATAATGAACGTGAAAAAAGACAAAAACCATGGTAATCACTCTCAGAAGGGACAAACCTAAAGTAAATATCAAAATTGATGGAAAGATAATCGAGCAGGTTAGTAGCTTCACTGAAGACGGAAGAACGGAGTGTGAAATAAAACGACGGATTGGCATGGCAAAGCATTCTTTTGACAAATGCGCCACCTCCTTACCAATAGTAACATCATGATGGACACAAGATTGTGTCTAATCCGTTGCTTATGTATGGTCCATCTTTATGTACAGCTGCGAAACTTGGACTCTAATATCCAGCCTGGAAAAACGGATTGATGCCCTCGAGATGTGAGTATATAGAAGAATAGGTAAAATCTCATGGAAAGCCAAAAAGACAAAATAAAGAGTTCTCAAAGATTTAGGTCTGAAGAAGAAAATCCTTCTAGAATCAATATAAAGACGAAAGCTCTCGTACTATGGCCATACAAGAAGGCATGAAAACATCCAGAAAGAAATCG
>JBCEWB010142774.1:0-10893 GCA_039654565.1 Peronia peronii | reverse complement strand
GAGTCATTGAAAAAATGCGGGTTTTCGATCTTCGTGTCCTTCCATCCCCCGATGCAGGACCCGCGAGTCAATCCCGGCTCGTTTTCTCCGTGAACAGACGCCAAACCACAGAGCCACTGCGTCCCCCTCCAAAATGTGACCTGACCTAACCTTCACTTATATATAAAACTGGCCACAATTTGATATTGTTCTCGTCCAGTTATTCCCTCTTCTCCTGTTCCGTCTGAATAGTCTCCTTGTGTAAAGTGAAACAGTTACTAAACTAATTTAAGGGAAAAGAAAAAGGTAGAGGATTGGCGTCGATGGATTTTCCTTTTGTTCCGAAGTCTGGGTGACATGCGTCGATCTTTTCCACAGAAGACAGAACAAAGGAAGATGGAACAAGCGCCCAGGTAAAGAACACCATTTCCTTGTTACTTTTCGCCCTTTTTGTACTGGAAAAGAAACTCGGTTAGCAAGCAGAAGCAAAACCAAAGGCAGTCCCATATATTGTTATTTAGGAACTGTCATAGGCGTCTCCTCACAACTACACATCATGGGGTAACATCCAACAAAATGTTGCTCCAAAGCCCTCCCTGAAGCTTCGAAGTATATCCGCCAACGGAAGATCGTTTTGACCAGCCCTATTCTTTCCCTTTGCCGTGCACGAAAGGTGCTGAAAAAGCATTGTTAAAAAAAGAAAAAAAATTATTTTACATCTTGCCTTTAGAAAGATTGATACAAAAACATTTTATAACAATAAGAAGAAAATATTTTACTGATACCAGCGAGTTTTTCACGATGTAAATTTCATTAATTTCAAATAAAGGGCGCAAAACCGATGTTTTTTCTTCTTTACACTGCTCGCTCAACATCTTCAGTGTCTGACAAAGGGAAATAACCGGGCCAGTCCAGACGGTCTCTCCCACTAGAACTACAGGCATCATAGAACAAGAGATTGGCCCCGTGTTCCTCCCTGTAGCCTCGCAGAGGATCTGCCACTGGCAAAGACTCAAAAATGTCATCAAAAGCGAGTGAAGGATCCTCTGCTCCTCTTAAAAATTAGTTCACAACATACTTGAACAAAAAAAAAATTATACTTGCATGACGAAAAGAAATGTTCTATGCGATAAATTAGGGCTATTTACATTATAAGAGAGAAAAAAAAAAGTCTGTTTCAAGGTTGTAGTTAGAGATGTTCCCCACATAACACTGCATGAACACACATACAGATACTTAAGTGACAAAACGAGAAAGCTCACGCCAGCACTCATATGCTTTCAAATCTCTCAGACAAAACAGGCTAGAAATTTGAAGAGTGATAGATGAATTTCCCCCCCCCCCCTTCCCCCCCCCCCACCTCCCGCTCCCTCCCTTAGCTCCCCCAAAACACACCTATATCTATAACACACAAGATGTCAGATACGCAGAATAAAACAAGAGAAAGACAGGAAGAGACGCAAAGAAGAAGGAAAACTATATCCAGAAAGAAAGAACGAATGAATGAAAGAAAGACAGAACTGAAAGAAAGGAAGACAAAAAGAAACAGAAAGGAAGGAAGAAAGAAAGAATGCGAAAAGAAAGAAAAAGAAAAAAGAAAGAATAAAAAAATACAAGAAAGAAAAATGTGATGCAGCATTTTCTACACCACCTTGGGAATCGGCAAAACTTCTTCAAAATTTGACCCCGATTAAGAAAACGATGGTGTCATAATTTTATAATCAAAGAAGTTCGCCGTGACCTGAACATCTGGAAGAATAAGAGTAGTATAGGTATGAAGGTACTTTAGTAGGCATCTACTATCGATCCATTCTGAAGTTCTCAGTGTTCAAACGGTAGTAGTGAACGCTTGCTTTTGTTTAACAACGCGAGTTGTCAGGTGTGTAGAGGTGTCGACTGCTTTGCTTATCGCTTGGAACCATCCCTCCGCGAGGGCCCGGGGTATATAAGCAGGTTCTTTGCTCCCACCTGCAGGCGGTGAAAACCTGCCATCGGTGGGATGTCTCCCATAGAATGTCATCCTCGATGTTCCAAGGATAACATCTCTTCCGCCCTTTTTCCTTGTTCCTGTCTTCTGTCCAGCTCTCTTTCCTCTCTTCTTCTTGACGTGTAAACGTGTCTTAAGGTGCTTGACACAGTATGGGCGTGATCGTGCTGATGTACCCTTAAGCCCCAACACAAACAAACAAACTTGGAACCATGGCCACACTATTACGTATGCTTGGAACACATCGCCCTATGAACGATCAGGACAATGTGGGTTCTTATTGTGCAGCTCGTTATAGAAATAACAATAGGTCTTATAACAAGGGATGATGAAGAAAGACTGGATAACTTTACATGCATTCTGCAATCCGACTGCAAATACTAGATACTATGTGGTGAAGACAGGCGGAAAGACAAACAGACAGGCAGACAAACACAGAGACAGGCAGGCAGGCAGACAAACAGACAGACAGACAGGCAGGCAAACAGGCAAAAAGACAGACAGGCAAGCAGGGAGGCAAGCAGCAAGTCAGACAGACAGGCAGACAGACAGACAGACAGATCTGTAGATGCCACGTGGTCAAGCCTTGGTCATTTTTAGAAATCAGAACGACTGCATTACTGATACACTGACTTCGATTGGACACCCATTATATCATTATGCTTATAATGAAAACAGAACAAGGAGCACCTCAGCAAACAGAAAATGTCTCATATTTTTGTTTCTAATCCGATAACGACCTATATAAGGCATTAGTTTTTCTATTTTCATAAGGCGGAAGCGGATCAGCAATGACGTCAAGGGTTTCTCTGACGTATGGACCACTAGTAGAACACGTGATCGTTATCCTCTTACCAGCTGACACGGGGCGATCTGTTGAGCGAAAACTGGGACGACTCTGCGAGACTATGTTACTGCTATTAATATTATGATCACTGTGTGATGAATTGGCGAACACGACATTTCTCATTCGTTATCATAAATAGCGCTTGTCAGTCCTGAATCTAAGCCTAGAAAGTAGATATTTGGGTTTGAATTTTGTTGTTGTTGTTCTTGTCAACAGGTCTTTTGTCATTGTTTACACAATTTTTACCATAAAATTAGATTAATGATAAGGCAGATTTTATATTCCTAATAAAGAAGTTTTTTCTGACGGCGCCAGTTAAATTTGAATGATAACTTTGTGAGTTCAAAGAAAACAACAGTGCTCGCAAACAAACATACAAAAATGTAGGAAAGAGAGAAAGATTGAGAGAGAGAAAGAGAGAGAGAGAAAGAGAGGAATGAGGGAGGAAAAGAGATAGAGGCCGAAGAAGGAAAGAAAAACGTTGACAAAATAAAAACAAAACTAAAGGAAGACAGAAAAACACAAAATGAACAGAAAAAAGGAAGAAAGAAAGAAAGTGAGACACACAGAGAGAAAAGAAAAAAAAAGGAGAATAAAAATGCTAAGGTGAAAGAACTAAAGAAAGTAAAATGGAAAGAGAAAGAAAGGAAGAAAGAAAGAAAGAAAGAAGGAAATGAAGAGGAAGAAAGAAAAAGAAAGAAAGAAAAAGAAAGAGAAAGAAAGAAGGAAAAAAAGAAAAAAGAAGAAAGAGAGAAAGAAAGAAAAAAGAAAGAACGGATACTCACCAATTCCCATGTACAGTAAACGGAGGCCTTTATTCTCGATTCCCATACAAATTCTGAGAGGAACAAGATAAATAAAAACAATCAATGAACCTTGTCTGACACGTCACATCATTCTGAGCAATTTACTTCTGACTGGTAACTCTATGATAACGACATGACCTCACAAATTCAGTGATAATTTTTTCAGCACTCACTCTGACTGACATGACAATGTCGACGAAGACACGGAGATGTTAGATCTAGCTGATATTTGAGATTGCGGGCTATCTTTACAAATCGTTATATTGAGTCAATGACGCTGCCACAATGACAGGACCTCGAATTTTACCTTTGAATGATAGTTCCTTCATTGCCGTTAGATCGATTTGGCAACCACAGAGATCGGACCACAGAAAGGTTGGAACAAACTGAACGTACAGAACTTACTGGAAGTGTCACAATACACTGCCCGTACAATGACTGATTATTCTCTTCAAACAACCAATTCGCTATCGTTGACTGATATGTAGGACCAGAGGCTACCTTTACGTTGACTGACATTTAGGACCAGAGGCTACTTTACGTTGGCTGATGTTACAGTCAAAACAACATAGATCTTATTACATGTAGTATTATTGCGTAATTCAGGAGAACATGCTACCCTTACAATGACTGGTAATTCTGTCAAAACAGCCAAGAGGCTGTCATCGACTGATGACCGTCACACCTACAGGTCCATAGTCTGACACTATAGGCCAATATTATGCCTGGTGCCCTGTATTCATGTGGCTGTTGCAAGATTCTGCTACACACTGAGTTGATCCCAGCGTTGCAAACACCGCAGGGCAAACGTTTCCAATAACTCGCATTGTCTTCTTTTAACCCACAAAACCAAGGAGCTTATTGCACGAAACACAGCAGATCCAGATCTATTTATCGACCCTTTGCTCTTTAACATCTGATCACAACTGTCTTCAGACCATACATTTCTTGGTGAAATATTACTTTCAGAGATTAGTATTAAATCTTTACAAAGAAACTTCTTATTTTTTATTTATTATTTGGATATGTATGTGGATGCGTGAGTATGTACGTGTACGCGCGTATAGGTTCGCGCGCGCGCTCGTGTGTGTGTGTGTTGTGTGCGTGTGTGTGTGTGTGTATTGTCATTTTCATTTGTTTAAAACACGGTAGGTAATTGACATCAAATACAATACTATATTACTATCACACACTACGTACATTTTCCAACGCTCTGTAGAGTACCATAAGGGAGACACAGGGAGTAAGGTGGGAAACAAACAAAAAAAAAAGCAAAAAAAAAAAAGCACACACACACACACACACACACACACACACACACAGATGAAGCTGATAAGATGGGCAGGAATGGCCAAGTACACGCTAATTACAACTTGTATTACAAGTGGAAACAGAGCACAACAAAGATCAATTATTGTAGTTATGCCCCTTTGTACTGTCATTTCCTCTACCTGTTGTCACATTACCTATATTGTACGACATGTACTCACAGTGGAGTAAAAGTCAACGGTTAGATTAGATAGAGTGATGGACAGTTAGATAGGCAGACAAACAGACAGACAGAGACAAACAGACAGACAGACGAGACAGACAGACACAAACAGACGGATAAACAGACAGACAGAAAAATAGAGAGAGACATAAAGCGAAAAGGCACAATAGTTAATGATATCAGCTTACTGATACCCAGTAAAAAGACAAGACAAGTGTAGATATAACGGGGAATAATATACTGGATTTAGACCCAGCGTATCTTAATAGGGACAGTGGAGCAATAAGTCAGCAACCCAAGGTTCTGGATCTTCCAAAATGCTGAAATCTGACACGCCGGGAACATTTCAGGCTATAATGAAGGGGTAGAAATGCGCAAAACAATGAGGCGGGCACTGAAGCAATGAAGTGGGCTGGACAAAAATAATAAACATTGAAAGCCGATTAATGGGGAAATAGTTACTCCCTTAAGTCTTGAAAAGGCTAGAACAACTTACATGAAAAACATCAATTTACTGCTTGAAAGACCAAAAAAATGTTTTAACACTAACTTGTTCACCTGATCAGATTATAAGGCCATTGTGAAAGTTGAGCCAAGTTTTAGACTATATGTGATGTCTCACATACAGTTACTACTGACGTCATATCAAGTTAGCATCATCAATATAATTGATGGTAAGTACTCACTGCAATTTTCTGATTTTGCCACGTCGGAATAACTTTCAAAGTCAGCTCACTAATTTATTCGGGAAAACATCTTCAGTTCCATAATAAATCCTACAGTACAGCAAACAATTTATTTATCGACAAACATCACTATCGCTCCACTTTGAAACTCCGTAATGCTAACCAAAATTTTAATAAAGGCAATATTTATTCCATAGTTACTATTATTTCCTTAGTTTACTACGCTGTACTGAAATTAAAAAATCAATGCAGTAAATTTACATACCATCATTTCTCCTATTCTGACAGTCAGCTACAGCAATTAGCAAAGTTAATACCGTATTTCAACTGAAGAAGCTATAATTTCCCTATTTTGCCGTTCTATTCAATGTCACAGCTATAATTTAACTTGACAACGTTAGTCCATAATGTAACACGGCTCTGAGTGATTTCCACAGCATCCACCAAAGTTGTTATTTTCTCATTTTGCAAAAGCCAACTACAGTTAAGGCACAGGCCTATCTATTCTGAAGTAACATTCAAAAGCACCCATAGATCAGACACCACCACGATATTTGCTCAGTTTATCACAGCGTAGCAGCTTCAAACGTATCCAAAAGACACCACTATGCTCTCATTTCAGCACTCTACCGCAACTATCTTACCCAAACCTGTAATGCATATATCTGTGTCCACGGTTAGTTGCTTCCATTGAACCAGACACACGTTTAGTGCTATTAAAGACCCACACTACACGAGTGGCTGGCGAGGGTTTAACAAGTGCCGTACCGTTCTAAGTAACGCCATCCCCACTTTGGGACATACTTGACTGGTGATGCTAGTTAACAACACAGGCATCTAAGCATTCGACAGCGTCTCTTGAACAAGTACTGCACTTGGTATTCTATAAACCATGGGCTAAAGCAGTCGTTTGTGACAATAGTAGATCAGACCTACAACTACTTGTAAAGATCTGAGAGCGTCGGTATTCTACGTTTTCAACGTGGCCTGTTCATATTTCCCTGTTCTTCAATGTCTCTAGGTGTAGTTTTGCAGATACTAAGTCTCTACCATAGAGTTCCCGTATATTTAAACAATGTTGAAGATACCCTACTAAATTATCTTGTTATGTGATTGTATTTCTCTATAGAAAGGCAATTGTTTTAAATCGAACATGAACTCTTTCGTGTCAATTCTGTCATTTCTGTATTTGCATGGCTGAAGTAACAAAAGCTAAGCTAGAAAAAAACAACAACAAACCTGCTTAGTCTGAAGGATAAGTTATTCGTGCTACAAATGCATCCTTTAGTAATAAAAAATGAGCTTGGATCTCTACTGATTTTACTATTCACACAAATGTACGAATAAACCTGCGAATATACTTTACTGGCTCCTGTAGGTGATAGGGTTAAAGCAGAGGAGAAAATCAAAATACTTCCTGGTCTGACATGGTGATCTTATCTACAAAACTGATGTCGTTAAGCTCTTTGACATGTTTTCAAAGCACTCTATATCTCAGTCCAAAGCCTCTCCACTGGTCAAGGCCGGATGGGGGGAGGGGAGGGGGGAGGGGCAGCTTTTCTTTTCCTATGCCCCGCCTTCTGCCTTTTTTCCCTCAATCCTCCTATCCATTCATTCATCCTTCCATCCATCCAACTGCAATTCCCTGCTTATCTCACTCTGCCTTTGAGATGCCTGTTCATATTTTCATATGGAAGGAACTTTATCACAACGTGTTAGAAAAGAAAAAAAAAAATCAAACACCCTTGAGCACTGATTCTGACGACCTAGGTAATAATATTGTATAAAACGAAGAAGTGGTGGAAGAAAAACAAGAAGTGAAATAACACACACACACACACACACACACACATACGTACACATACACACACGCACACCACACAAAACGGAGACGACATTGCCGGTCAAATGTTCACGTTGACAGTTAACAGGCCACTTACAGTACAGACACTGTCCCTTACAATGTCCGGCTTGGACACTGGTCAGTACGACAGCATGACTGTATTTGGCCACAGGCCCAACGCTTAACTTTCTTCTATTTCATTATCAAACACTATGAGAGTGTGTAGTTAGTATGTCTCACTCCTTCTGTCTTCCTCTCTTCCCTTTTCACCCCCCCCCTCCCCCTTTTCATTTTCTCTTCATCTAAGTCTCCGATGTTCTCTAGAGACTAATGCTATTTTTCCCTTTCTCTCTCTTTCTATTTTTTTCTCCTCATCCTTGCCTCCCATTTATTTTCTCGTTTTCTCTTTCTCACAGACTGCTCACCTAGATTATTTTCTCTAGTTCTGACATTTTATGCCATGTTGCACACATGTATTTATGTACTTAGACACTCATACAAAAAACACACATAAATAATTCTATATTAAGAAACCCATATCGTGTTCTTCCATTCACATATCGGACAGATCTCGCTTTCCTCTCATTCATATTTATTCTATCATCTGTTTTTTATCGAAAACATTTCTATTTAACACTAATTGTATGCATAACACTGGCACTTAGAGCAGAAGGTCACATAAATCGCGCATGGTTTGGCGTCTGCAATGGTGAAAAAACAACAACAAAAAAAAAAACCCTCACGTCTGTAAGTTTGTGTGTTTGACTCGCGGATCCTCCCACTGTGGGGATGGAAGGACATGAGGATCGAAAACCTGCATTTTTTCGGTGATTCAACAGTCCCCTGGCTTCCTCTGGGTAGGGAAGCTCCACAGCTAGCCTTCTCGGATAAGGACGAATATATTTCGGAGGATCTGTGCGTACGTTACGCACGTTAAAGAACCCTTGGCAGTTAAAAAAAAAAAATCGATAAAGAGTAAGGGGAGTGCCTCTGTCCGGGCAAAATTTCCAAATTCCACATTTCCACTCACAAAAATTCTCACGAAAAAAAAAAAAAAAAATAACAGGTAGCCTCTTAATGTCGAGATAATCCTACCTTCCCTAGGACTGAAAGGCTTAAAAAGAAAAAAAAACGAAGACAATCGCGCATAGGAGACAACACAAACAACATAGCGAGAAAAATCAGACCATCACAGATTAGATATCGCCCTTCACTTGCAGATACTGTAACAAAGAATGCTCTTCAAGCAGCGGTAGATTCTGTCATACAAGGCACTGTGTGAGCCAGAGAGGACAACAGCCAAGCTGCATATTTGCCGCTATGATATCAATGTAAAACATAGGTTGCTTCAATTGTCGAAATACACGAAATAATAACAATAACAGAGAGCATCTATATAGCGCTTATTGCCGCATAAGTATAAGAAGCGTTTTACTATTATTATTTTTAGCCCGACAAACCCAAAGAAAACACTCATAAACGCTCTCAGCGTCACGGGAAGCATACAAGGCGGCTGCCTGTAAGGCGCTTAAATCCTTATGAAACTAACAATAACATTCTCTAGTGGTAGTAGTGGTAGAAGAAGTAGCAGAAGTAGCAGACGTTATAGTAATGCATTACACTAAGAAGATGGTCTCATCCGTGTTACTGGCCAAAATTTACGCACCGATCCATAGTCTAACAAAGGGCTGCATTCTAAGCTTACTTTCATTATAGAGAATATCTCAAATTCAACCGCTCATCCACGGCATAAAATAATCATGCTTATTAATATATTGTTGAATATTTCAGGCTCACTTTACCTAAGTTTACATCTAGTTCTCTTTAATAAATAAATAAATAAATATATAAATAAATAAACAATAAAACAGACACACAAACGAACATCCGATGAAAAGAGAAAACAACAAACAAACAAACAACCAAACAAAAAACAATTCACATTCCGCATGGAGATCTGGATTTTACCTTACATATTTCTAGTACTAAACAACACGAGGCAACATTTTATCTTATCCGTTAAAAAAAAAAAAAAAAGCAGTGAAGCTCATTCTCATGCCCTTATCTCATAACACATGTGACCGGTTTGTTTTAGTTCTAACCGGAAATGGCTGGTAAATGTCTCATATCCAACGAAACACGTGGGCAGACTGGAAAGTAACGGGACTACAATAATATCAGGTCAGATTTTTTGTAAGAGGACACGTTTCTATGCAACAGATTCGAGGATGCTCGCCGTTAACGTGGAAAAGTAAAAAAAAAAAAAAAAAGTTTCATCTTCTACAATTTTCCTATACCATGTCCCTATAGTAGGTTGAAAACGTGACATAATTTTAACCATAAAAATGATTAAGAACAAAAAAACACATCCGTGACAAATGAAGAGACTGACGAGAGCAAAAAAAAAAAAAAAAAAGAAGGACAATTTGTTCCACAAAATAAAAAGTCTGAAATCTGTGATAGACTGAGCCTCATAGTGTAATATAAACGAAGCATATTTTTTTGTTTCTGCATGTCTCACAAGAAAAATGATTTACAATACAAAAGGTAAAGTAGAAATTAAAGTATACAGTCTAAAAATCCATGATCGCTTGAGTTTGATAGTGCAAATGAAGGATACATGTATATCGTGTTACATTATGCCTATTAGTTTTACACGAAAAATAGATTTGAAAGATAATATGCTAAGTTCTTCAGACTTACATAGATCTTCTCCTGATGTTTCCAGGCGCAACTCCGGTATTATGACCAAATCCGTTCTTCCAACACAACAGAGAAGACCGCACAATGCACAATGCACAGGTCACGGCAAACAGTCTGCCCGCGCAAGTAACAGCACCACCCGCTCACAAATCTTTGATCACCTATTTTTTTAAAATGTCAACAACTTTTGTGCGGCTCGCACAGACGAATTTATCACGGCTGATAGTATTTTAAATAGCTCTTCTTGTGTCAAAGAACTACGATCTTTTCTCTCTCCATCCCCAGTAACCCCTGGGAGTTTGGTATAAAGACGTTATTTAGAGACTTTGTTGTTATTGCTTTATTTTATAGTGAAGATTTGTTTGTTTGTTTGTTGTTGTTGTTGTTTGAATCAGTTTAACCTTTATATTCATTTTGTTTTCATCAACTCCGTGACCCTAGATAGATAATTGGAGAGATGGACAAACAGACAGCGACAGACAGACAGATAGATAGATAGATAGATAGATAGATAGATAGATAGATAGATAGATAGATAGATAGATAGATA
>JBCEWB010142763.1:0-10893 GCA_039654565.1 Peronia peronii | reverse complement strand
CTATCTATCTATCTATCTATCTATCTATCTATCTATCTATCTATCTATCTATCTTTTTGTCTGTCTGTCTATCTATCAATTAATCTATGTATCTATTTAAATGTCTGTCTGTCTGCCTGTCTGTCTGTCTGTGTCTGTCTGTCTGTCTGCTCTGTATGTCTTATGGTGATTTATTGACTTTATCTCTCTCTTATCCAAAAAAGCTGCTTTACCAATACCATGTACATCCATGAATGATATACTGAAATTTGAATTAGAAATTGAATGCATGAATGCACGAGGACTTATCTTAAGTGCAGAAACACAAATAAATAATGGGAGGATAGAAAGCCAGACTGTGACAGTCCTCAGACAGATTGTGTGCAGTCTTTTGATCATAGATTCAGACAGTTATGCACATTAGACACGGTCGATTGTCATCGTAATGTTTGACAGTGGACGTTGCTGTTTCATCTTGTAAAAGTTTAGTTGTTGTTGTTGTTGCTGTTGTTTTTCGGGGGGAGGGGGGGAGGGGAGGGGGAAGCTCTGCGGTAGAAGTCATTTTCCTTGTATGTTTTTGTTTGAACCCGGAATGGAAAGGTTTCATTTGGTATTGAAATAAAAGTAATAAAAAAAAATAATGTGAAAACAAAAATATGATTCAATTTTGAATGGCTTTTTAATGGAATTGTAGATCAAAGAAACCAGAGATCAACTATATTGAAATCCAAATTATTATAGATGAATAAGAACAATTCTAAATAGTTCAAACCACTACTTGGAAGAAGGCAAAAAGTTCAAGAATGTGGAAGTTTTGGCGTGGAGGCGGGAGGGATAGGGGTGTTCTCCGCTGTGGCATAGAAAGAGGAGTTTAGTTTTAACCCGTTGAACCCTACAGCCCGGTACACCGGGCAGATTTTCCGGTGTCAACTTCCCCACAGCCCGGTAGACCGGGCTGACATACTTACCCCAGTCCTACATGTCCACTACAAAAAAAAAAATAGATCTAATAGGTCGCTTTAGGGCAAAGACATTTAGGACTAAGGTGATTACAAATGTCAGCGCCCATGATCGCGTTTGAGGCTTGTGTTTACAAAAGATATTGAACATGAAACGAGAAATGTGCGTTCTGGGCTCAGAAGGTCAGGGACAGGGATTTTGCAGGTACTGGTGACAGGGTTCAAAAAGTTAACTCCATAACAACAAAGGCAGCACAGAACAGTGTTGCATTTTGGGGAGAACGGGCAAAAAAAGTAGGCTGCATATGCACCAATAATGTTTGGAAATGTTTTCCACGTTTTGAAATTCAAAAGCTTGGTCTATATACTTCAGCATGGCAACCTTGTATTTATTGTCCTTGCAAACAACACAGAGTACTGGCATTTTTAGCCACATTAGTTGTTTAAATCCAGAACGTTTTAATCTTCGATTAGATTAACTTACCACTAACAATTCGATTGAGCAGCTCTGTAGAAATGATTTCAGAAAGTTCGAAACGTTTTGTCGAAACAAACACGCTGTGTGTGTGAGTGAGGGGGGGGGGAGGGGGGAGTGGGGAGAGCGGGGGATGAAACAAACAATGAATTTAGAAAGCCACCAAACCAGAGCTCGATTATGTTCGAACAACACACCACCCTTAGATATGATATATGAACCTGATCCAAATCCAAGATTATATACTAGATACATATTGACATTATGATGAATTGCTCCGTCCTGCTATACCCCGCCCCCATCAACGTGGAAAACTCGTCAAACTTTGTCCCAGCATTTCTTTTCCTCTAAATATCAGAGATATCAAGAAACGGTGACTGGTAAAGATCAGGCGTGATGAGAGACCAACTTCAAGGTAGATTGGGCTATTTTTAGAAACCGGAAGTAAAGTTTGGCAAAGCAATTTTCTCGTTCCTCTGATACTGGAGAGCGATCGAGCTAATCAAAAAAGGGTCATTCCCTCCATGATCACAACCACAGTCCTATACCTGCACTGAATCTTTGACACATATGTCTCGCAGCCAGTCAAAATGAGACGTATGTTGATTTTTCACCACATGGCGTTTTTCGTATCATGTGAAAGCTTATTTCATACCCTTTCAGGTGGTGAAAAACGTTTTGAACTAGCTTTACTCTAGCCAGAGATATTGCAGTTTAAAGAGACAATGGAACCCCCCTCCCCAAGCAATGACCGAAATTCCGAGAAAATCGAGTTTAAATGAACGGTCGAACGCATAAATCTACATATCTACCTCACAAAACCCGATTTTGATGAAAAAATATTTATAAATCAAGGGTAAGACCGGTATTGTCTTGTTCAGAAATGAATGTGCTTTCGATTTCTGCAATAAAAAGAAATTCGATGTCTGACCCCCCTTATCACATTCAAAGCCCGATTTCTCGGTTCTAGCTTAGCGACTTACGTCTCATTTCGACTGGCCGAGAGACATTTATAAATGGGGGCAAGGCCGATATTGTCTTGTTCAGAAATGAATGCACTTTCGATTTCTGCAAAAAAAAAAAAAAAAAATATATAAAAAAATGGATGTCTGACCCCCCTCATCACATTCAAAGCCCGATTTTTCAGTTCTAGCCCAGCCACTTGCGTCTCATTTCGACTGGCCGCGAGGCATTTGGTCTTTTTGTTTGCAAAGCGAGATAACCACCCAAAGGAGGTTCAAAGGCGTGTGTAACTCAGTGAGCTGTGAAGAAGTTATACATTATGGGTCATTTTGTGGAAAATTATCATAACAAACAGTAATTCAGAGGACAGAAAGAAAGAAAGAAAGAAAGAGAGAGAGAGAGAGAGAGTAACTTTTCCAACAATTGAATTGTAATTAAACGATTCCAAATTTCATCATCAACGCTTTACAGTCCGATTTCAGCTAGGATGTGCTAAGCCTCCTGCCATATGGGGATATTCAGAGCGAGTTTATTATGCAAATGTGTTTATCTTTTTATTTATATTTTTTTAACACGGTTTTCTTATTTTCTCCTCATCTTTTTTGGCAGGTCATCATCTGTGTTATCGTCTACATCATCTACGAGCCCACAGCGAGGAAAACTCACCCGGTGCGCACAGAAAAGTTCGTAGAACTGGCTTGTGACATGACCTTGCCAGGGTTGGCCTCCTTTCTGGCCTACAATCTGGTCCTGGTTTCGCTTTGCTCCTACTTCGCCTTCAAGACTCGCAAACTGCCGGACAACTTCAACGAGTCCTGGTTCATGTTTATGTGTGTGTCCACTACACTGGTTATCTGGCTGGCCTTTGTCCCCACCTATTTCACGGCTAGCCGGGAGTTTGTGCGAGTGTTGCTGCTGTCCGTTGCTCTGTTGCTCAACCACAGCGTAGCCGTGGTGTTTCTGTTCTTACCCAAGATCTACGCTGCCATGTACCTGCCCCAGGAAACGGTCACCACCAACACCAACACCAGATTCCAGACTACTAAGACAGCGGGTACCACAGTAACGGGCTCGACTAACAGAGTGGCACCGGCTCCAAACGGCCAGCCCACGACAGACACTTAGTTTATGTCTTAAAATTTGACAAAATCCTTCCCCCCCCCCCCCTTTTCCACTCTCCCTCACTGCCCACCATCTTCTCCCCCGTCTCATTATCTACGTGCACAAGAGCCATGTCCAGTATTAACTAGAGTTGGTGGCAATACTGAGATTCTTGAACAACAACAAACAGGCCTTAGCGGTGAATTCAGCCTTAACTCTGGACCTACTTTTCCCAAGTAGCTGAAAAATGAAAAACATTAACCTAAATTATGATAAATCATAAATATATCTCGGATAAGAGATCGAAGTTGAAGGGTCCCCAAAGAAAAGAAATAGGGTGGCAGAACTCAGATAAATAAGTGAGAAACAAAACAAAAGAAAACAAAAACAGAAACAAAAACCTTTACGTTCAATATTAATTATGGCCTGGATGGCGTTCTGTGAAAACTACGTATCAAAATGTTAAGAGGACAACAGGAATGTTTCATGATAGGCTGTGAGGATGTGACGTGAAACGGAATCAGTTCTCCTTCCACACTTCAGCTTACCAAGACTAATAATAATTTTGTTTCTGGCAGTTGACAACTTATCCCTTAACTGTTGGGCTGATGTTAGTTTACTCAATGTTTTCGTTTCGTTTTGTTTTGGTTTACCTATTATTAATCTTAGACTGATCTCGAATTATGTACAGAATATCTCGTGGTAAAAGAGATACTTCATGTACCCAGGAAATATCTTATATTGTCTCATCGGGGAAAGCTGCGCGTCATAATAGTTATCCACGAAGCCAAGAATGTTGATCTATAAAAATAAGACATCGATTTCTATCTACAAAGGTTCAAATTTCGTGTGGCATTCGAGTCAAACCTGTACCACTTTGTGCAGAAACTTTACTGGAGAAAAAGAGAACACCACTTTTTGGTGAAACAATAATTGCTCAATACTTTGTTCTCTACAAATTATTCGATGGAATCATTTTAAGATAATTGTCAAAGATACAAAGACAAACAGACATTCTTGTTCTGAATTGAGCACTGATGATAAGATATTTCTCATGCTGGCATAAAAACAACAACAACGACAGAAATTGGGTCACAGCTGTTGTGAAAGGCCACTTTCATGTGGATTTCTCTACACTGATGCAGAAATAATTATCTTCTTCCCCCAAATCATTACAGGACGTTATCACAGCCATGAATCGCTGACTATGAATCATTGCCACGAAACAGCCTACGAGCGACTGCATTGGACAAATATTCTAATGTTGTCCAATCAGGTTGCTGTGAAAACATCATGCATGTTCGTCAGTTTGTATGATTATTGTAAAATGGAGAATTCATTACGTACGATCATTACAATATGGAGATGGCGCCTTTTACATCAGCATTACAAAATTTAAACTCTTACATTTAAAGTTACGTTTCTATCGGCTGCAGTTCCCATGGTAGGGAACTCTGTCTAAATAAATATCGTTAAAAATTAATGTTGTAAAAGTAGGCATGCAAGGGAAATAAGAAATAAAGACCGACGGGCTCATTCCTGTGTAGACAGAGTAGGGAAAAATAGAGTAGGAGATACGGACACTAGGGATGTGACATACAAAAATAACAATAACAATGAGTGACCAACAAAGGTGTTTTTTTTATTTTGTTTTTTTTAAGGAAAAATATGATTTGCTTTCTGTTTGTTTGTTGTTTGTTTTAAACAAAAACAAAACCCTGTCGAGATAACCTCCACTAGGAGGTTGAAAGACGCATTATAGAACGTAACGTAACATTAAAGTTACGTGTGGAGATCGTGAAAGATTGAAAGTATTTAAATATTTACCTCCATAAATTGTCAGATCTCTGGCAAGGGAAGCTACAGAGATCTATGAAGAGCAGAGCTGCTATATGCCCGGCTCAATGATAAGATGGGTAACAGTAACAGTTCTGTTATACGTGTCATGGCTCGCAGGGAATCAATGGTTTTGAAAAGAGACAGTTGGGGTTGGGTCATACTTTTTCCTACGTCATTCTATTAACACAACTCACTACTACTATTATTTGGGAGGATATCTCGGTTCAATTGGCTCACAGCGAAGAGTTTAAGTCCCACATTTCCTCCCCACCGTAACAGGGTCAAACCGAAAAGTGAGACAAACTTGTGAATAGTTTGGAGTGTTTGTACCCTCCTGCTAAAAATAGACCCCGGTATTTCCAACTTCTGCTTGGTCGGAACAAATCTATTCTACCAGAATGATCGCTCCTTTCTAAGTATCTGCTGAGTCATCGTGGATATTCGGAAATAAACTCTTTACTTGTGCATGAGTGGCTACCGGGCAAAGTGTTAAAGGTCCTTTTTTCCACTTCCAATTCTACAAATACGCTTTGATTCGCCAGCTGGCTCAGACTGATGTAAAGAGTTTAATATTCCAATGGAAAAAAATGCCTCTCCAAGACAGGATGCGCGAATATATCGTTTTTTGCTATCCAGATGTTCTATACTTTAGTTCATTAAAACGAAAAGATAAAAACAAAAGCAAAACAAGGTAAAAATGGGTTTGTCAACCACTGAAGTTTTCAAGCATGAACTTAATACGGTGCACGTTTAGTGATGTTGTATAATTGTAAATCGGTCACCTAGAATGAAATTGTCCTAACTACATCAGTCTTGTGTTGTAGGAGACAATTTTGAATTCTGGGACGACAACATGTTACGTCCACGGTCAGGCTCTCAAAACTCTTCAGGATTCAGTCAGTATTTGACCATCACCGGTTTCGCCACCCAGCCTACTAGCTTTTCATTAACTCTGGGCAGCTGGCGCCAAAGTTCAATATTTACCGACGTTGTACAGCCGAGTGAGAACAGATAGGCAAATATCCTCCCCCTCCCGCGACAGGAACCAGATGAAAGGACACACTGGAGAAATGTCATTGCAGAACCAAGAGATTTGGCAATATCTGATTGCAATATCACAGCTCAACTAGCACTTACAGTCTTTTGGCATGAACGGAAATAAATCATTGCTCAGTTGATTTCCTGGCTCTATGTACTTTCCTTGTATTGTAACTGACTCTGTTTATGAGGCCATTCACATTTTACGTAAAATATGGTAGCCAACAGAATGCTCAGAACTTTTGCCATTTTGTTCTGTAATAAATTTTGAATACCTTTTATGCATTTTTCTTTTAATTTTTTTCTTCTGCAAATTGCAGAGAATTCATGTCCAAACCATGATCATCTTCTAGTTTCACACACACACACACATATATATGTGTACTTCAGGCGTCGCGTTTTTCCCGAAGTTTTGTGTTCAACTAGTGTTGTGGGATTTCGTGATGGAGCGAAACACACATAAGTGAGTGTTCTATTTTCAGTAGGGGGTACAAACATTCCGCCGGGGATTTCCAGATCTGTGCTTAGTCGAATATGAACTATTGCATTTCCTAAAGGATCTAGAGGCTGCAAAGCTTAGAAACTATAACGATGTCAGTTTTTCTAACGATATGTGTAGATGTGCATGTATTTTGCTGTTGGTTTTCTTTGCTTATTTGTTTGTTTGTCTGTTGTTAACACACTCAAAGAGCAATCCCCGATGGTGTGACTTGAAGCCACAGAGACTAGAAGCTTAAACAAGAAATAGAACATCCTGGAGGTTTTCCATCTCCATGCTAACGACTGCCGTCAAGAGGGACAAACGGCTGAATCTCGCCGCTGCCAAGGAGAAAAGACACTGGACTTCGTCCTCACCAGCTCCCCTTTCTGACATTACTTTATGGACGTATGTGTTTTTCCACATTGGGGCTACAGAGCCATATTATATTATGCGAATCCACAATCACCGTTATCGTTGGGTTCCGGCCGTACAACCAACAGACTGTTGTTTCTCTTTGAATTCACGACTTTGATGTCAGCTTCACGTTGTTATTCAATTCAGTATTATCAAAACTGATTTAGATGGTCAGAGAGACGGGAAGAGAGACATGGACATCACTACAGTTTAATCTTAACTATTGATGAACGTTTAGTTTTATTCTAAGTCAAACATTCCTTGAAGTGGGGAAACATCACATGCCGGTTGTTTAATTTTGTGTATACATTGATCCTTTCATCTCTCTTCTTCTCCTTTTTTCACTCACTGACTCTCTCTTCTTCTTTCTTTCTTTCTTTCTTTCCCACTCT
The DNA here is from genome assembly GCA_039654565.1 of Peronia peronii. Taxonomy (NCBI): domain Eukaryota; kingdom Metazoa; phylum Mollusca; class Gastropoda; order Systellommatophora; family Onchidiidae; genus Peronia; species Peronia peronii. The sequence continues at coordinate 3,252 of JBCEWB010142763.1, read as the reverse complement.
CAAGGTCATGTCCCTATTTGTCTTCTCTCTTTTCTTCAACTTCTAGCTGTTCTCCTATCCCTGAGTCAGCGACTGAGCTGACGTTTGCCCCATTCAAAATCATTCATTGATATTTAAATTTGCTTTCCTCAGTCTTTTCTGTCCCATTGTCTGTCTGTCTGTTTGTCTCTCTGTCTGTTTTTCTGTCCGTCAATTTGTCCGTCTATCTTCTGTTTGCCTGACTATCTGTCTGTTTGTCTCCCCTTTCTTCCTATTTCTTTTTTCTCCTAAGATAACATTCCAAGTTATATGTCTCGCAGCCAGTCAAAATGAGACGTATGTCGATTTTTTCACCATATGGAGGTTTTTGGTATCACGTGAAAGCTTATTTCATACCCTTTCAGATGGTGAAAAAAGTTTTGAGCCAGCTTTATTCTAGCCAGAGATATTGCAATTTAAAGGGACAAGCAGAGACCTCCAGCAATGACCGAAATTCCGAGAAAATCGAGTTTCAATGAACGGTCGAACGCATTAATCTACATGCCTACCTCACAAAAACTCGATTTTAATGAAGAAATATTTATAAATCGAGGGTATAACAGATATTGTCTTGTTCAGAAATGGATGTGCTTTCGATTTCTGCAGGAAAACAAAACAAAACAACAACAAAAAATCGATGTCTGACCCCCCTCATCACATTCGCAGCCAGATTTCTCGGTTCTAGCCCAGCGACTTACGTCTCATTTCGACTGGCAGCGAGACATGTTTACTGGTTACGGCATAGTAATTATTTGAGAGTCAGAATTCTACTAAACCTGACTTGGTTGATGTATCTCCCGTCGAGATAACCTTCCCTAGGAGATTGAAAGACATATTACAGAACGTAACGTAACATCCTTGTGTTAAAGCTCAGTGTTAGCCGTACTTAAGTCTTTGCCATGCCGTGCCTGAACGATCAGACAGAATCACCTGTTTGTATGTCTTCGCTAATTGACCTTTGATCTCCCTGTATCGTGAAATGTCAAATTATGTTTTTGCTTTTTTGTTAGACAACCATCTTATGTCACTGGATGATGAGGTATTTCAAATGTGAGTGCAATATCAACATTATTGATTGCCCGTCTGCCTGTCTGTCTGCCTGTTTGTGCACAAACGATCTAATTATCCATCTAGACCGTTAATGAATGAATTATGTTGCGCTAATTATGTCTGGGTCAACTATTGACATTTCTCGGGTCTCATGATTGATCTTAGCATAAAATAAAAATTGAACAAAAAAAGTAATTTAATAAAACATAAAACTTCAGATCAAGCGGTGCGCTGACGCCATCACTAGATTTATCGCCACCACCTCATTCCACCTCGATCGGAGGCAAAGAGAGGTAGAAGGGCCTCAGTCTGAATTTCCACGTCGCGATAGTTTAGGTCACCTGGTTGTTGAAGTGATGATGGAAACAATGACGTAAAATATGGCGTCTTTTTAACCCTTTCAGTGCCAGAAGTCCCATGTTTCCTCTGTGATAATATTAATGACTGACTCTGATGAACTTTATACAAAATTAAATTTTAATGTTGAGAGCAAGAATCTTTTTCTTTTTTTTTTTTTGGTTTTTGTTTTTTTTTTAAACAAATAGCAGAAATGAGATGGAAAGATTTGAAACAATGTATTAGAATTTTAAAGGTCGGGATGCTGGCAGTTACAAGGTTAATTATACTGCAAAGAAAATTACTCCATTTTCCTCTTGCCCTCTCAAGTAATTAGTTAATCTGTATTAATTAATCGCAGCTTGAAATTCTCCGTGACGCAACCAAGGATGGTGAATACCTGTCCTGACGTGACAACTCGCAATGATAAACAAACGAGGTATTCTCCAGTACCACGTGATCTTCGAGAAATTCAGAAGGATTTCATTAGAAATTATAGGAAGACTAGAAGTGAACCCACCACCTCCGTGGGTGCGACTTAAAGTGTATGGCAAGCGTGCGCACCTCGATGTTGATATTTTGGTTGATTAAATTGAATGTTACTCAAAGAAAACGTGTTTTGAATACGTCATACTATCGAACGTACAATTCGGATCAAGCACTCTCGCGAGGTTATTATTCAATTATTACCGCATGTGTAGAATAACGTCAAAGATAATAAACTTTTTTCGTTTTTTTTGTACATAGAAAGACAGATCCAAACGCAATAAAGTGATATGCCAAATTTCATATGGATCCATTCAGTAGTTTTCGAGTCCAAAACCCTATTGTGGGTTTTCTTGCAATTTTATAATATAGATATTATTGCGCTCTCTGTGCCACACAAACAACGTTAAATGGACATTAGAAAAGTCGCTCTTTACTTGCCAAATATGGCTCATCAATAATCTTACATAATTCTGGTCTGTGCATGAGGAGTGAGTATCACAAGGTTACAACAGATAAATGTACATTAGGGCATGAAACGAGGGGTCATTGAGGCACTACTACTGAGAGAGGGCTCAATTATTCATCAGTCAACTGATCGCCTCAGGTGTCATCAAGAATGAGCTCTAGACAATCTCAACCAAAAGCAGTTTATTCCGACTTTCCGTGTAGCCGAAGGGCTTGGCTCCATAATAGCTGAAATAGGCACTCACCAATCATAGAGCGATCACACAGAAGCTCACAGCTGACCAGTTAACTCGATTTATTGCATTGAAACGATTCCGACATCGTGATACAGACATTGTTCTTAATCACTGGCGTACATAGCACAAACATCATCATATTATATATTGAACATCCATATTACATCATTTCAGGATATGGAAATAGACATGGACATGACATATGATAATTCATTATCTTTGACAGGACCGACACTGCTGATTAACATAAATAATTACAATAATCATGAAATAGACAATTTCTCTACTGGAAGTAACTCCTGGCTGCCAAGGGAAATAACTCTTGTCCAAGGGAAATAAGTAGGTCCCATAACTCTGACAAAAAGAAACAGGGATCTTGTATATGTTGGTTGTCCATCGGATCCGATGACGACGTTTGCATTCTGCAACTCATCGATGCACGCGAAGGTGGCTTTGCAGTCCTAGCCTGGAGGCGCAGAGTCGTAAACAGTGGGGGCACGGAAGTCTGTTGTTGTGATCACTGCTGATGTAGCTCTGTGTCATTTTTCTCTGGCATCAGTGAGTTTCTGGCGTCGTGCTTCTTCATAGTTGGCAGCAGCTTTGTGGACTGAGGCTCTCCATTCTGGTCTGTCCATAGCACGCTCCTCCAGTTCCCTCG
>JBCEWB010142752.1:0-10893 GCA_039654565.1 Peronia peronii | reverse complement strand
TATCTATCTATCTATCTATCTATCTATCTATCTATCTATCTATCTATCTATCTATCTGTCTATCTATCTATCTATCTCTCTATCTATCTCTCTATCTATCTCTCTATCTATCTATCTGTCTGTCTGTCTGTCTGTCTGTCTGTCTGTCTGTCTTCATCGTCACTGTTGACTAAAGGCAGTTCACTTAAAGCTACCAGAGTTAACCATCTATCTCTGCTGAGTTCTGTGGCCTTCTGTAAACCGCCTAGATCTCTGACGTCAGTGATGTTAGTACTTTTGGATGTAGATGGCCGGTCTCTTTACCTTCTGTTCTTAACTTTTATCTTGTAGAACCTTTGTCGTCAGATGTGTTTTTGTGCCTCTGTTTGTCTGACTAACTACAGTAATCGTTAAGCATAAAAGTATTTATGTTCATGAGTACAGAGTGTCATTTTCTCTATTGTAATGCTCAACTTTGTGTTCTTTGTGGTAAAAATATGTTTGACTAACGCCCACGAAAGATGAGTAGAAGGAGAGAGTGAATCAGTGCCCATAGGGTTGCCGAGAAAAAGAGATGGAAAGAAGAGCCATTAATAGGAGAGGGGGAAAAACGGACAAAGGGAAAGCAAATAAACGGAAACAATGGAGAAAGAAGTGAGAGAGAGAAATGGGGTTGAAAGCAAAGAAATTGTTTGCACATCCATGGAAACGGTGGTGTGAGAAAAACATGAAAAACGAAGGGAGTGAAATAAAATAATGGGGAGGGGCGGAGGGCGAAAAGAAAGTTCTGAGCAGGAAGTTTAAAGAATGAAAAGTAATTAATGCCTCACGGGGTAATGCTGCAAACTAAATTATGTTAGAATCGGGACAGGAGAAGGAGGAGGGAGGGAGGGGGGGGGGAGGGTGAGGGGAGAAAAGAGGTGGTGGCAGAAAATATAAGACCCCTTTCATCGATCTGACAACGAAAGAGATTGTGTTTTTTCCTTTCCCTGTTAGGTTAAATTTCTCAGCGGCTATGTTTTTCTGCATCAAGTATTTTTATAGCATTTTTTTTTTCTTTCGATAGCTTCAAGAAAAGTTTGACATTGAGGTAGTTCAATAATTCAAACCATTGAACTTCTTCGATTTTGACCTCAAATGTCGTCGTCCGCTTTATCCTAATGATCCCCTCCCCCACCCCCCCAATCCAGTAGCAATCATACCTAATCCTATTGTCACTGAAAGCTTTTCCATTGTGGAGTCTGAGTTCCAGGAGGTCGCTATTGTCAGGAATAATAGACGTGTTACTCTTAATACACTAACTACATCACTGTTTGCCCTCACAAAAGGTTTCAGTTCAAACCAGAAAAGCCTAAGAGTAATCCCTGTTAAGGCATTTGTTTTGCAATAATGCGGCCCATCCCTGGGTGGATCGCTCATCCTCAAGTAATAAGGCGAACAATATCCGACCCTGAAGCTGCAGGAGAGAGACAATACCAGGATGACGTGCCAGTGACGTTAAACTTGACATCAATGATTTTGCACGGAACTAACAATAGCAGAGTATGAGTACAATCTGTCAGGCCATTTTAGTTTACGTCAAATAGGGCATTAGCAGTGGCTACCGTTCAACTGAACAAAAACTGTAATAACGCTCGAGCAAAAGAATCGCTACTCCCGAAGATGGTGGCATGTATTAGGCGCCATTAGTTCGCCGGAAAACACAGTGTTCTAAGTGGTGATGATTCAGGTGATGCTTCTGAAAGTGGTGATGGTGGAATCTTAGGTTTAGAAAAGGTAGATTGTGAAACCTTATACTCTACTTTAATAAACACCTAAGTTTGATGACCAATGGGGTTCAATTCAATTTCCTTTAACATTGAGCGACTTCTATTTTGTCCATGCCTGGTGAATATTCCATGTTACTAATTTGACGGTAATAACAGTTGGCCTAACGTTGGCTCTGCCAATGCTGATCGTTAATTTCATAGAATCATATTCACAGCTGTGATCAATTGTATATAAAGCTTTAAATGGTTATAGCTATCTGCTTTTTGTAATCTGTAAATATGAAGTAACTAGTCTGCCAACGTGACCGACGTTTTTGTCTCTCATAAATTACTACCTCTGCTCCTTGTTGGTTCCTCTCTGGACATCGACCCCTCGCATGGCTCTCCTATATATCGATGGTCCTTTCCAAGTGGACTTGACCTACAGCAGCTCCACCAGTGACTGGACAGCTGATATTTCATCATCTGCGAAGAGCTGCGATTTCTTTGGCTGAGTGATCTATGTATCGCAAATTTCCCAATGCAAATAGATTCATTTCTTTCATATAATTTCAAAAGTCTTGTAAAGTTATAAAGTCTTTTCTTACTGACAATTGTTAAGAATTACTATCGCTCATGATTCACCTGCAGGTACTGAAAAAAACACGAATTATTCTGGCCATTTGCACAAACAAAAATTTTTAAAAATGAAATATTTATATATATTTTCTATCTCTAATGACTTGTATCCGTTTTTTTTTCCTCTCTGTTCAGTTCTTGGCGGCATGAAATAAAGTTTGGGAACTTTCATATGTAGTCTGAAAATGAAGGAGATAAGAAGGAATTATCTCTAACTTTTTATTGCTCTTTTTTTAAAGTTTAAGGATGCCGGAAATAAATTTCTAACAGAACGTGTCTTTGCACAACAAAAGTCTGAAGAGCTGACTAAGAGGTTTGAGGCATTTGGAAACGTCAGAAATACATCATATATGTGTGTAAATGCCTTCAATATGCTTTGTTCTGAGCTCACAATCTCTGTTGTGTTTCAAAATGGAGTTTATGGCTGCAATCATCAGTGTCTAAGTGACAAATGTTCAGATATCCTGACGATGTCATTGTTAAAGACAGCGTCATTTCTACCATCATCATCGCGATGTTCTATTATTTTATATTGGAAATGATAACTCTCTTCCAAGATCTCAGAGTCTCTTCTTTGTGTGACGCTATTTGTCCTCATTCCAAGAGATCAGGTTTTCAAAAACATCATCTTCCTGCCTAATTCTTTTCTTTCCCATGGACAATCTTAGAATGTTCACAGCTTTAACCCTAGAAATGTTGAAAAGCCGATCTCATCAACGATTTAGTTATCAACATACTAAAGTTTTACAGCTTTAACCCTAAAGGTGTCAAAATGACGATCTCATCAAAGATTTGCTCATCATACATCACGCCTGAATGCTCCCACAAATTAGATAAACTATAAGAAGAAAAAAAATTCGGTTTACATAACCTATAGGCCTCACTGTCATTCATTTATGGCTCATGAATATTATAATTATATCATTATAAAAATCTTTGCACTCCATGGGTGTAGTTTCTACTGACTTTTGTAGGGCTAAAATAAACTGTCTCCTCAAAGACATCACTCCAACTGAAAATGGAATTCGACAACCTACACTGAAATTAGATGTAACGACTGTATGTTGCCTATTATTAAAAGCCTGTTATCGTTCTCTCTTAACAATATTTAGAATTTCCTTAACTTCTCCATTTTGTTAAACTTACCTCTTAAATATACGCCATATTATGCTAGGATAGGCTATGAAGGGTTAGGGTTTTTTGATTTCCCATATAATTGTCCAGTTTATATGTTGTTGTTTTATAGAAGTTTTTTCCATCTCATAACCTGGCGAAAACTCGTGTTTTTCCCTTGTCTAGTTTATTTTTCAGATAGATCCTACATAAATACAGCTTCAATAATCCATATCAATCATCTGTTTTTTTTTTTAGAGAGAGCTTGATTTTTATACCCAGGGCTTGGGGAATTGCTGGCAGAACGTTTGTGCAATATAAATATTTCTTGTAAGCGGAGTCCCCAACTTCAGACAGAACCGGTGTTCTCTTGAATCTTATGCTATTTAAGTTGTAGAGCTTTTGACGGAAAAGCAGAGATTAAAAACAATAGAGGCTGACATGTACGGAAAGGAACAAAAAGAATATGGGCAAAAAAATTAAGGTCTTTCGATATTATGGTTAGTTCCAAAATACCGCAGTATTATAAACATCTGCCGTTCTGAAAATTCCGATTCCTTCCTGTTTTCACCTTCTATTTCTAATTTCCTTCCCCGTCACGCGTCATTCACGTTCCGATGGCAATGGAAACCAAAAAGCTTCATATGGATAAAACAACTACAATATAATAACCTTATCCAAGCCTGACAAGGGAGGGAGAGAGAGAGAGAGAGAGAGAGAGAGAGAGAGAGAGAGTAGGGGGGAAATGAAGGCAGTATTTTGAAAATACCAACTATCATTGCCAAAACCGAAATGAGATTAAAAACGCCATGACAAGCGAGACAGAGCCGGCCGGATGAGAGCTCGAGTGACGTGGTGTCGGAGTGGCCTTGTAATTCTGTTGTCGAACACAACACAAAGTCCTGTTGTACAAAAGCTGGCGACATAAATTTCATTTTGGCACTCAAGCGGGAACAGGAATGGCCTGCCGCAAGAAAAAGATGACAACAGCAGCGACTCTCTATGACGTACAACCCTCTGATATGCAGCGCACTTGACTCCTACAGATTTTAAGCTCTGAAACTTTTCATAAATGGCGTTTTGTCCAAATAAATGTGTTTTTTTTTTTCGGTTTTTCTATCCTCCTTTTGTGCCAAGTCTTTATTCTTTTTTTAAATTTTTATACGAATCAAAAAGTCGATTTAAATTAACTAGAAACGAAAGCTTTTAATTGGCGAAATTAAAAGTCTATGCTCATTGCCTCTAAAACATATGAGGGACTTCTTGTTCGATCATAATAGCCATGAACTCTAAAAATGTTTTATATGTTTTTCAAGGTTTGAATTTCTTCATTAACCTGTCATCGAATGCCGTAGGAGGCGCGATGGTCCCGCCATCACAGCGCATGCTCTTAGCCGACTCAGCTTTCAACCGAGTTTTTTGCCGTGTCAATTCAATTTGACGCTCTTGCTTTGTCACGTTCTGTGGACTTGGAGTGGTATCGGGGTGGGATGGAGTGGGCAAAGGGAGCAGCGACCGTTGGCCTTTGCTAAGGCACTTTTAGAGACAAGAAATTTAATGTGGGATCTTTGTTTCAAGACAGAGACATTGTTTAACGAAGTCGTCTTTGATAACCTTATCAGTTTTGTTAAATTATGGATAATGTACTCTTTGTGTTTCAACTATGTCATCACTTGCCACTTTGATTTAAATTTTGCTCAGAATCCGAGGATTCCGAAGTTGGAGAAAGGAATTTGTTGTCAAAACAAAAGTCTACGTAGATCCACCACTTTTAAAATGTTTTTAGTATGATGAGGCTAACAAAAGACACGGCTGACAAACATTTCTAAGTCAGATTGTTTTCTCTTTAATGACGCGACAACTAGGAAATATCAGAAGTTCAGATTGACATAATTTGTGATGTCTTAAAAACGTAGACTGGCACACGAGAAGAGGTCTTGGAATTCAAATTCTATTTATAAATATGACGATATAACAAACGCACAAATCTCGTCTTGATTATATGCATTGCTGCATAGCGTTTTTAAACCCCTGGCTAAAATCCTCCGTCAGATATCTTCGATCTAGAGAAGGTATAACGGTTAGGACAGAACCCCGGACCCTCCGTCCAAACCCGCTATCAATGACATGATAATGCTGAAATAATATCTTTCCTTTCAGTCTCCAGACAGATTAGTTTTTGTGCCCCTCCAGAGGAAAAAATGTTTTTGTAAATAATCTTTTTTATGCTTATTGTAGATATAACGATATTCATAATAGATATATTATGTATTCGTTTTCTGTTAAAAACACGCGCTTTTCTACTGTCGATAAGGTCTCACGATCAGCCCTTTATGTTGGTAGGTGGTATTGCTTTTTTCCCTGGTGTTACAACTCATGTACAGCAAAAGTGCTGTACAAAGGAAGAGGAAATGACCGATTATGCCGTTATGTCTCCGGTGACTCACAGTCGTTAGTACTGAAAAAAAGTCCTCATATTTTCAAGATAAATGTTGTCCACTATATTTTTTTTTAAATTATAGTTATCCCCGATGATCAATGACATTACGTTCATATTGTTATATGTCGCGACATTATGTCGATATTATAGAGTGTAGATATGTTGTGGTCATCGTTTGTGTTGTTATTAAAAGTGATGCCTGAACTGGTGTACGATTGGTATATTGTAATTTCATCACGATGTCATTTCAGGGGACAGAGTCTGAGTGGTGAACATGTGAATGTGAGAGCATAGAAAGAAATCGAAAGTGTGCAGTTCAAATAGCTCGGAAAGAATGTGGCAGGATTCTCTCTCAATCGAAGGCATTAACCAGTATGAAAGTTTAATCTCTCTAATGCACCCCATTCCATTTTGGCATTTGTTTTTGTTTTCTTTCAACACACCTCGGCAGTCTGTAGCTAAGACTGGCTAGGGGAATGAGTGAAGCCTGTACTGGGGATCTAGTCACATCTGGTATTTGTTTTGTGCACGTCCAGTCTAGTACACTTAAAGCCAATTGGCAGTGATGGCTGACATCGTATCAGCCGACTGGATCTCACATCCGTGAAGAAAAACGCCTGTGCTAACATACGTCAACAAAATGCATTTTTTTTTTTTTGTTTTACATCTCGGTTTAACTTTTCCCCCTGTCCACATACATACAACTTATACTTAATATGAAAAGATCATTGCTTTAGTCTATAGTATCTGCATTTTGTCCATAGTGGCTTAAAATTAAGGCCACAACGCTAAATCCGGTTTTATCGAAAGAGCGTTTTTAGAGAAAATGCATTTTATGAAAGTACATAAGGGTGTAATACTACTATAACTGTGATAATACACATGATGAACTGCATGGGGGAGAGGGCTAAAGGCAAAAAGGGTGTGGAAGTTGTGCCCGCTGCAGGTTCATAGCGCTCACTTGTCTTGTAGCATTTTCAGACATCTAGTGAGATTTGAAAAATAATATCAATCAAGATTTCGATGGTACAGCATTTATTTGCGAGGGTGGGAGATTGTATTCTGTCTGTCAAATATAGTTATTTTGTATATGTTTTGTTGATGTTCATGTTCTCTGGGAGGACAATAGCAATCATCATCATACTATTGGTATCAAAGGTGAATTGCCGGTGTCAATAGTGATATAGCAGGTGGTAGTTAGAATAGTAGGAAAGAGGATGGAATAGGCCTAAAGGGATGCTGGTTGAAAGTATTTAGGAGGAGAGGAAATGGTCTTGGAGATTGGATATCACGATAATGGCTACTGACATCGGCGACAGTAGTAGCACTTCATTCATGACAATACTGAAATATGGGCCACTCGATAACGTTTTGTCATCCCTCTCAGACAAGAGAAAATTGAAACATCAATTTGTTTCCAAGGAACTTTGTTGCATTTTAGGGCCTTTGACGAATGTGATCCCTTTTGGGTGAGCAGTTTGTGGGAACATATTGCGGGGCAAATATAATTCCCGGTTGTATCGCACATTTCGCTTTTTTTTATTTCCATCTGTAGCGCCCGGCGCAATGAGCTATTGATAAAATCCAGCACGAATCTGGAAGGATCAGCTCAGGAGAACTGGACTCGTGGGTGTCGTTAAAAAACATCTCTTTTATGTTTTCTCTTTATCTATTTGTCCAAAGTTTGGATTTATATGGGATTGTTTTTCATTGCTCTATGGTGTTCTGGGACCCTGTTGCCTTTCTGTCTGACACACTTAAGGCAGATTCCAGTTGGGCCAGGCGAAAGCGTCACAGAGTGCAGGGTATAATAAATATCGGTGTGTAAGATGATCGATGAGTAGGATGAGTCTTTATCTCCCCTCTGATCCACACAGACAGGCAATCCCTTTTATTTTACTGTCTTCTGTAAGAGCCATTTCATCATCTGTATCCTAAAACTCATGAGAAAGTCTTTACATTATTTTTTCGCCATTTTACAAGGCGTTCCTGCTGAAGAGTAATGCACATAAAAAGGACTTGAGGAAAAGCAGGGACCTACTTCCGACTTTGCCATGGCTAGCCGTTATTCTGCCACAGGAAGGAAGGAACTATAAGCGCCATCATTTAGAGGACCCGGCCAGCCTTGTTACACGGCAGTGATAGAACAGACAGCTTATAATATTAAAGATAATACCATGGAACAACACACACTGTCTACTTCAAGATGCAATATGCATTATGAAACAGGTTGTCTTTTACACTATCTCGTCCACTTTTGATCAATCATCCACAAATCCCAAGTCTACCATAATGCAAAGCTTTCAATGGATTGTGTTAATCCGAATCCTGTTTTCAGAGACAATGATTTCTCGGGACCAGAGAGGATTATGTAATTGACTAATGTGGACTTAGCCACTTGGCGATCTGAGTGAGACAAAAATAAGACATGGTAGAGAGCAAATGACTACGAAATCAATTGTCCCCACTTCCTCTTACTCCATCCTGTATCTGAGTCATGACAAAAAGAACATCTATTTCCAATGTCCCTTCATAGCTCAAACTGTGTACTTGTGTGGAAATGCAGAGCACACAAGTATGTTACGGTGTCGATTCCCTGTGGAAAGATTCATTAGACATATTTTTGTTTATTTTAAGAACCCACTGTTTTTATCATTGATAGTGAAATATCTTTTCCCAGATATCAATAACTATTTGTCATTATTCCTCTGTCCTCTGGTGTATAATCACTGACAAAAACTTGGAACTTTGTCTGTTATCATAACAGAGAGAAGGCTTGGCTACATTCGAAAAGAATATTCATGCTGAGTTACCGATCATTATTCAGGATTATATCATATTTGGCCAGTGTTCATGAAAGAAACTCTCTACTATAGACTGGACAACTTCACACTATTTCTCTGACATGGTAGCTCACCAAAAACAATTGTGAACAAAAGATGACAAGAACTATATCAAATGTCTATAAACCTGACTCTTTATCGGCTGATGTCAGGCTTGTATGCCGAACCTTGTTAATATTGAACGCGAGATGAATTGCTGTAGACCAAATGAAAATGTGCCATTCCTTGGTCATTTCTTTGACAATGCGTTCTCATTTTGTTCAAAAGATAATGAAATAAGATAGTGTCATGACCTAACATTACCTGGACCTATTTCAGGCAAAGATCTGGTCTCAGACTTAGACAAAACGCTTTGCTCCCCAAGCTCTTGTTTCGAGAATATAGAACCAGTCAAGGAAAAGAAGATTTTCAAGAATGCATTGCCAAAGTAGACTGTTTTTCAATATTGTTCAAAGGTCTATTGGAAAAAAAACATCAGAAAATAATTTAACTGTGATGACAAGAGGTTTTCTTTACATATGTTGGACTAGAACTGGAAATTTCTGCCCAGCCAATATTCGAGGGTTTTGGATAGACATCTAGAGAGATGCACGACAAATATTATCGGCGTAAATGTCATATAGCCAAGGATATGGAGGTAACTGTTGTGTGTGAATCCGATAGGAAATGAAGGAAATCTATTGGGAGTGAGTGTTTTCAGGGTTTTTTATTTTCCTCCCGAACATTCCGCTTTCTGAAAAAAGTGTCACGAGAAATATGAATGTGGAGAGGTACATTGGGATTATGTTTCATTTTTTGATAGGTAGGTACATGTTATAGTTGAGTTTGATGCTTTCAAATAAATGATGGAGGGGTCCAAGTGGAAATACCTGAAAGGCGAAACGAAGAAAATGAAATAGTTATCGGATGGTGAAAGGCAGACAGTTAGCTAATTCCAAAAGCACAACAAAACAAAGCGATACAGATTAGATCTAGATAGTAAGGACAAGATGAGCTGTCAAGAGGCAATTGAAACAACGCAAAAAAATAATAATAATAATAAATAGAAGAAAATAGTGTGACATAAAAAAGACGATGAAACATATTTAGACAAAGATGGACAATCTCAGACGATGTTAAATATAAGAGCAGGATGAAAGCAAGTACATGGAAGTTAAGAAATAGAGCACAAAAAACAAGAGATGAGTCAATCTGGAAAAATTTGCTATGAAAAACTTATATTTCTTCAAAATACTATTTTATCGCGCATGTTTAATTCTTGTTGCAATGGGCTCAATATGGTTTTATCACCAATCTTGTGCCTTGACGTGGATGTGAACTGGGAAAAGGAACGCCTCCCACAAAAAGACAGAAAAAGAAAGAGATCTAATTAATTTTTTAAAGTAATTCTTACACATAAAAAGCTATATCTGGTGCCGATGACGACTTTCGTAATTCTAAAGAGGAGAAATCTCTCCTCTTTAGACACGACACGACACGACAATCGTGTATTGTTAACAGGTCACTTATTTAGTTAGTGTTCTTTTAACCCTCTAGAGCCATAAAATATATCTGAAGGTAGATACAATAACCCGAAAGTGAACTTCGTAGCTGAAGAGATTTTTGAAGAGATGATTTCTTTGGAGTTTGTTTTGTTTTGTTTTTTTTTTGTTGTTGTTGTTTTAATTTTTTAAATTATTCTGTACGAGCTCATGGGCTCATAATTATGACTTCAGCTGTATTCCATTGTGAAAGCTATTTTTTGACTAGTATCATATTGTTATCATTTTTGAAAACCCAGACTTTGAGGTGTCAATAGATCACATTATCCGGTGCTTACTTATCGAAGAGATGTAACAATCCCTAAGTCCCTGTGTTTAAAGAAAATTAAGCGGAGGAAAAGCAGGTGAAGATTTTAGCAAGAAGAGAAACGACAGTTGGCCAACCTGGCAATGAGCCTGACAGAAAGAGCCCCAATTTCGTGCATGCCGGCGCGAACTTAATACGGCGCGAGAAATCTGCTGCGGCTCTAGCTGATCCCACAAGGCCCGTATTAGGAGGTGGATCTGCGTCAACGCCTTGGTGCCTCCTCTCCATCTCTCTCTTCCCCACCCCCCCCCCCCACCCCCCGCCTCCCCCTTCCCCTCTCCCT
>JBCEWB010142740.1:6838-26529 GCA_039654565.1 Peronia peronii | reverse complement strand
CACTCACTCACTCACTCACTCACTCACTCACTCACTCACTCACTCACTCACTCACTCACTCACTCACTCACTCTCCCTCCCTCCCTCCCTCACTCACTCACTCACTCACTCACCCACTCATTCACACACTCACTCACTCACTTACTCACTCACTCACTCACTCACTAACTCACCCACCCACTCATATTCTCCCCAAAAGTATTCCTCTAACAAGTACAGCAACAACAGCAAAAACAAACAGAAAACGCAGAGCAAAACAAAATAGGCCCCTCCCCCCCCCCCCCCACTCCAAAAAGGGGGGGGGGGAAGCACACACCATTAGCAGCAGCTGTTACAATCGACGACATTTTATTATTGTCAGAAATATAGGTTGTGCTTATGAATGTTTGAAAACACATTGAACCAACACGAGGATGCATTTCATTCAGTGTAAAACACACACACACACACACAAAATAAGAGGTAGTATGGCAAGGGAGATTGCCATGGCCGAGGGGTTAAATGCCTGCTGTTTGGCGCAAACCTTGCTCAGCGGGTACAAATTTCGAATCCCACCGGGGAATGGCAAAGATTAGGAGATTAGAACCAGTTATTCAAGAGTTCCGTGGCTTCTTGGGTATGAAGACCCGACGTCTAGTCTTCTTGGATAGGGAGAATATATTTCAGAGGCTTCATGTGTACGTGATGCCCGACAAACAAACATTTGCAGTAAATTCGGATGAAGACGCCACTATCTGGGCAAAATTTCCAAATTCCAAATTTCTACCCAGAAAAATTCTTCTCACCAAAATTGGTCACACGCTTAGAGCCGAGATAGTCCCACTTTCTTAGGACTGAAAGGCGACATACATAATCTAAAAACAAAACAGAAGCAATATAGGTATTTGTTTGCAATACTTTGGAGAAACCCTTCGGGTAGTGAATAAAAGGAAATCTTTGAACACAGCTTTCTCAGATATATCTTCCAGCACTCCTCAGCATATTACAACCTCGTATGAACGCAGGGAATCTCTCTGTTCAGCCGAGATAATAATTCTTACATTGAATGGAAGAGTGAAGACATCATTCTTAAAGGGTTAACATGCATTTATTTTGAAAAACTGAAAATGCTTACCATGTGATCGGTTTTTATTTAGTAAACAGTAAGTTGTCAACATTATGAGAAAAGAGCGCTGACGTTGTTAATAAAAGAGAGAACAGATATGAAACAGTACAGTTCGTCTCGGTGAAAAAATGTTAACAGATTGTTTTATCCATTGACAGTATTGAAATTATCACTTCAAATTTACATCTTTTTGCAGATACCAACAAAGTCATCAAATACAGCAATATAGGAGATCTACATGGTTTGGCTATGAAAAGAAACAAACAAACAGCAGTAAAGGCAACAACAACAATAATAATAACAACAACGAGAACAACAATAAAACAACGAAACCTGACTAGCACCATTGGTACTTAATTTTCCACGATTGAAAAAAACAAAAAAAAAAAAACAAAAAGAATCACAAACAAAAGAAAGAAAGAAAAACGAGAGATGACAGAAAAGAAAGGTTAGAATTTCTGTTGGTCAAAACGTAATAACAGTTTTTTGTTTGTTTGTTTGTTTGTTTGTTTGTTTGTTTGTTTTTCAAGACAAATTCCTGATATTTGCTCTTTCAAATTAATGATTCATCGATTATTTTACCGACACATCGTCAGTGTTCAGTTACCAAAATGATATCTTCCAACTGCAACAACAATAAGGCAAGAATGACAAAAAGACCATCACAACAACAACTGCTACTACTATCATTACAACAACAACAACAAAAAGAACAACTACAACAAGAACAACAACAAGAGAAAGATCCCAACATCGGAATTTAATTTTCAAACTGACAAAAAAACGTCGATTTCATCATACGAGAGACAACAGAAATGAAAGTTTGAGTTGATGGCGATGAAAGAGTTAAACATTAACAACATTTCTTCATTAACACTTGCAGTTATTATCATTTCAAATTTACGTTTCATCGATTATATCGATCAGATACTTAAATGATACAAAATGGGAAACCGACACTGTTTAGTTTCCTTAAATAGATCGACAGAAATGCTGATAAAGAGAAGATTTTACTCACAGCGACCACTTTGTGCCAATTCGTAATCTGAGCAATATTCGGTTATCAATATTCGAGAATCGATAGGTTTCTGATTCCAGCGGGCGGATTCGTGTTGATATAATTTATTTATCCACGTGCAAACGCCCCATACCAGGTCTTTTATTCCTTCTCATGCATCTGCACCGATTCTTGCATTGTTTTGTCATGTGGTTTTCATCTGGTACGAGGGCTCTCTATAATCCTGCACGCAAACCCTGACCGAATGAAAGATGGTTCCCTGAATTATGTCTGTCCGTTCATTTCTGAACCTCTGTCATTTGTGTCTTTTTGCTGGGTTTTCAGCTTAGAGGTCTGTCAACGCTGAGGTTATGCCAAAGAGAATCGAATTTACTCACTCATTGGGTGACACAGAAAGTTATACATTAATTTATTCTTTCATTAACGCATTCACTTGCTCACGCACAGATCACTGACAGAATACCCACGCTTCCATTCATTAATTCGTATGCGCGCTTACTCACTCACCCACTGACCCATTCACTAACTCACTCACTCATTCACTCATTCACTCACTCACTCACTCACTCATTCATTCATTCACTCACACTCACATACTTACTCAGACACTCACTCATTCACTCACTCTCTCACTCCCTCATTCATTCACTCACTCACTCACTCATTCATTCGCTCACTCAATCACTCGCTCGTTCACTCACTCACTAACTCGCTACCCACTTACTTATTCACTGATTCACTTACTTACTCACTCACTCACTCACTCACCCATCCTCTCACTGAGGATCAATCACTCTCAGTGATTCATTCACACTCAGTAGCAGTTAGTTGAATGAAAATAGTTAAAACAAACAAATACACAAAAACCACTACCAGAAAAGGAAACTTAACTACATCCTATTTGTCTCACGAAGGCGGATGTGGGCCGCGTTCAATTCATTATTTATGCATGATACTTTATCCTCAGGGTCTGTTGAAATCAAAAGCTGATTTTTTTAAAAAAATGTTTATTTTTCAGGTTGTTTACTCCATGTTTCACCTATTTTGCCAGCTGGTTTCTCAAGTCCTCAACAGAGTGCTGTCTGTGGAGCATCCGTATACCCGGCCCTTGCTTACTCTTTAGATCATCCATTCATTCATTCATTCACTCATAAATTCATTCATTCATTCATTCATTCATTCATTCACATTGATTCATTCATCATTTGTTCATTCATTCATTCATTCATACATTTGTGTGTATGTTTATTCATTCATTCACTCACTCACTCACGCACTCACTCACTCACTCACTCACTCACTCACACACTCACTCACTCACTTACTCACCCACTCATTCACTCACTCACTCACTCATCCACTTACTCACTTTCTCAGTTATTCATCCATTCATTCATCCATCCATTTCATTCATACATACATTTATTCCATACTTCATTCATCTTTCCATCCACCCATCCATCTATCCACTGCGCACGTCATCGAACCCTTTAATCCGGTTCACTCATCCGTTAAGAAATCTATCCATTAATCTTCTTGCCTCATCATTGCTAAGATCTCACGCAATCTTTGCTATGTTGTTCAGCTATCGCTTTTTTGTTCCTTTTTGCTCCCCTTTTATCCCACTATTTTCAGCTTTTTTCATTACCGCCATGCTATCCAGGTCCCAGATTTATGTATTGTTCGAAGCTGACGTATTTCCATACCCTATCATAGACTAAAAAAAAACTTAGAACTATACAAGAAAATATTTTTTTTTTCTTTTTCAAACCTATCAATCCAAAGAAAGTAGGATTACCTCGGTTTTAAGTGGCTGCCTGTTTTGGTGGGAGTTTTTTGTGGGTAAAAATTTGGAATTTGGAAATTTTGCCTTGACAGCGGCACTCTGCGTACACTTCATCAATTTTTAACTGCCAAGGGTTCTTTAACGTGCGTAACGAAACATATTCGCCCTTATCTGAAAAGACTAGACATCTGGCTTCCCTACCCAGAGGAAGCCAGGGGACCATTGAGACATTGAAAAAAATGCAGGTTTCAGTCTTCGTATCCTTCCATTTCCCAATGGGAGAATCCGCGAGTCGAACCCACAACCCTCGCAACGTGAGTTGTTTTCACCACGGAGCAGACGCCAAACCGCATGGCCATGCCGACTACCCCCCCCCCCCCCCCCAATTTAAATTCCCAAATTACTATAGATCCATAAATTATGACGTCTCTACTTCGTCTTCCGCCCGCCCCCCCCCCTTTTTTTTTGAGAATGATGACGTCAGACTTCCACGTCCACCTCCTTTTTTACTCGGACGTTGAAACACGGAAGTAAACACAAACAGAAAATTGTGACGTCAGACTTCCGCCCCCTCCTCCCCCCCATTTTTTTTTTACACGAAGAACACAAACGGGGAATGGATCTATAGATAGCCTAAAACAGTTCTCTGTACGGAAATAGAAGCACTACCGTGACGGATCTATATCACCATTGTGAGTAAATGAGATCAACATGTGGTTCCTACATTTCAGTTACATATAAACTCTCATAAACTACGGAAGACAACAAAATATAGATCTCTGTGCGAACATCGAAGTACCAGGGCGGCCCAAAGGTTTCAAGACACTACCATCATATCTTTTTGGGCCTCACTGAGTTGTGTGTCTTTTTGAATTATAATATTATATTTGATTTTGATTTTCTGCTATTCCTGGTAATTCAGCTATTTCAATTGGTATTCCTGGTATTTCTGATAGTTTTTAGAAATGAGAAATGAAGATTTGTCCATCAGGTTCAATTCTTTATCTTATTTAGTGTTCTTGGACTTTCCAGCCACTCTGTATCATATGGTACTGTAACTGACCCTGGAAAAGGCAAAGGGTCATTTGGATCAAAGACCCGCTCATCATATAATGCATTGAAATTTCCTTCCAAGTAGCACACAACATGGTGATATTACTACGGTACTTTTCTTATATCAGTCAAAAGTATAAAGAATTATGTTTTAATTTCTTAATCATGAATGTTGATGTCACTATGGATACCCTTGACAACAGGACAATTTCTATTGACATTGATAGGATACTAAACAGTCTGAACATGAAGTTTGTTAATTTTACTTACACCTGTGCCTGTAATATACAAACTGAGCTACCATGATTGATCAACCGTTTATTCTGCACTAGTCATGCACATTGATGTGAACAAATATCTGCATGTCTGGGGCAGCATGACTGTTCATCTAGCATAGCGTGGTCCCAGTCATGCTGGTACGCAGTGAAATTAAAATTCCGCAATCTTATGTACTTTAAGAATAAATATAATAAATGTAAAACAAATATAATAGATGCATGCTCTAGATATTACATTATAATAATAATTTATAGAAATGACTTGAATCTATAGAAGACGGTTCATAAATGTTAAAAACAGAGAAAAATATCTGGATCATTCAATCAACAGTTACATTACACTGAGAGACGCAATTTCGTGATGTTATAACACAAATTTATGAAAGAGAACACTCGTGACATGGATTTTTAAAAAATGTTTCCCAGGGCCCAATGCTCAACAACGGAATGGGTCGGAATTTGTTAGGTGGAATTCTTTATATTTACATAACGCAACACTTAAACAAAATTTCAGTTAGGCCTAATAATTGCTACTATTGTAGGACATGTCAGCCATACGGACAGTGTAAATAGTCTGTGCTCTGTATTGATGCTGCTGTAGAATGGACTTGATTTGGTCGTCCTCACCTGTTCCTACAATGTCTTTCGTGACTGAATAGACCGATATTTAATGAGCGTGACTTAATGCGGCATCTGCAAATCAAGGGCCATGTTTGATCTGATTTTTTCCCCATTTTTTTGCCTTATCTTCATTGTTCACCTGTGGCTCTCAGCCCGAAGCAATTACAAAAAAATCAATTTTTTTTTTTTAAGAATGCATTTCACGGCCCGCAGCTATTTGCATATTTGCAGAGCATTACAGCTATCCAGGCAACATATTTATTGATCTGTTATCGTTTAATTTTACAAACTAAAGGAATATTTCAGCCAGATGTGTTACGGGGGTAATGCACTGTTATGAGGTAACGGCCACATAATCAAATTTTAATATACCAGTCCGTTTTACACGTTAACAATGGATAATGACGGCTCTGATGTAAATTGTCCCTTTTTAAGAGAAAATAATGGGATGGAATAGGAGATCATTTCATCAAATGTTAATATACCAGCCTATTTTCCATATCAACAAAAGAAGCCCTGATTAGACTTTTCCTTTTACTAGAGGATAATATTTCCTGGCTGAGATTAATATTATTATGAGTTTGAATGCCCATCCTGAAATAGCAGGGCTGCTGTTACTGTAAATGAAGCTACAATAAGATGATATCATTCATACAAATCCCATCGCAGAATAGCCTACTAATAAACAGCTTGATTAGCTCAAACCAAAACAACATAATACAAAATTATATATGATTTCAAAGTTTTGAAAACTAGATGCTTCTTTTGGGAGCTATTTGAGCTGGCATTAATTAATTGATTCAGATATAGAATTTTTTTTCCACTTATTTTTCTGATGATTAACCCTAGGGGTATCAAGGGATCGATCTGCTCCATTGTACTTTTATATCTGAATTACAATCCCAAGTAATGATGAGTCGGGATCTTAAGTCCCGGATTCGAATCCTGACTGGTCCCGACATTTTTGTCCTTGGGAAAGACAGTTTTCACATATTTCTTAACCACCCAGGTTGAAATGGGTACACGACTATAGACAGTGAATGACAGTGTTAGAGCGCCTAACAGGCAGCCGCCTTTTTTTTTTAATGCTTCCTTGGAACATCTCTGAGTGTCTCCATTGGGTCTGTCGGGTTAATAATAGATTGTAATGTGTTTGGGACTTGTACACTGTATGGGGACGAATTAAAATGTCTGTTAGAAATAAATATACACTTCGGTAAAAAGTACTTAAGTTACTAGGCATAAGATGTCACTTCTTGACCATGATTAAACATCGCTATAGAAATCCTTATTTTTCACGAATATCTTCCGGCATTGTCAGAGTTAGGCCGAAAACATACAGGTCCGTCCGATTAGCAGCCACCAAAAGGTAGGCGGCTGTCGGAGAAAAACGTAAACAAAGTGAATCTGTCAGACTGTCGCCTTCGTTTGTATCAGGCACAGCTGAATTTTTTTTTTTTAAATTAAAAACCGCTTTATAGGCAAAAAATTGCAAAATCTTCGCTCCAGTACCTAGTTTTTGGTCGCTGATTTTAAATGTCGTCAAAAATAATATTTGATGAAAAAAAGGGGATTTGATTTTTGCAATAGTACACCCTACCTGGGCCATTTTTGGACACGTGAGTGAAGTTCGTCCGACAAATCGAAGAAAATGGAACATATCGTACTTCAGTCCGACTGACCTCTGCCAGCCGGCGACAGTCGGAGGTGACTATAATTACCACCGTCCGTTTTGTCTCTATTTTCCCTCTTGTGACTTTGTCGCCGATTTTAGTCGGATTGTCGGACCAGTATGTTTTCGGCGTTAGACCATCAAATCCCTACGTAACAGTGGTAATATAACAGGAACAAAAATATATGTAAGTGAGTACATTTGAAATGTGAGCAGCTGGCACAGCCTGTTTCTCTCTCTCCCGGACTGACATATTAATTTCTTGCATGACCGGACTCATTATGTTATATGAAACTGCACTTTATCTTATTTTACTCCTCCCATCTCTCCCATTTCTCTCTCTTTCTCTCCTTCTTTCTCTCCTTCTTTCTCTCCCTGCGGCTATGTATATGTCCATGTGTATATAAACACCCAGATCTGTAGTCAAAATTGTTGTGCAGATGGTTGTGTCTTTGCCTGATTTTCTCTCTCTTTCTCTCTCTCGCTGCTCTCTCTCTCTCTCTCTCTCTCTAGCTCTCTCTCTCTCTCGCTCTCTCTCTCTCTTTCTGTGGCTATATAATTATATTTCCATGTATTAGTAAACATCTGTAGCCAAAGTTTATGTGCAGATAGTTGTCATTGCCGAACTCTCTTTCTCTCTCTCTCTCTCCTTCTTCTCTTTTCTCCCCTCTGTTTTCTCTCCTTCCTTCTTCTTTGTCAGCCTTTCTTACGTTTTCTGTCTATGTACTATCTGTCTCTGTTCTTTTGTTCTCCCCCCTCTGTTTTTCTCTCTTTGTCTTTTTTAGCATCCGCCCTTTCAGATTTCGGCATTGAATTTCGCCTTCATTGTACAGAAATCTATGCAATACATCTGCCATGACTTCAGTTATCAATCAAACTTCAGCAAACGAAGTGAATGATTTATAGTCTACTTTATTATTAAACTACAGGGTGACAGAAGTCACCATTTACCCATTAATTCTATTTCTTAATATGATTATTTTATTATTTCCGTATTTATTGAATTATTCTTATTTCTTAACAAATTTATTTATTGTTATTGTATTGTTTAAATTTATTATTTATTTCGTAATAATCTTAACATTAACTATACATGTGTGTGCCTATAAGCATGTTAAGAAATATAACTAACAAGTGAGTTGTTAATAGTTCATATTCGACTTAACAAAAACCTGGAAATCCCAGCCGGAGTGTTTGTCCCTCTGCTAAAAACAGAACACTCACTGATGTTTGTTACCGTTCCACCACTAGATCCGTGAACAATTGTCACCGGTCCCGTGCATTTTTATATGTTTTTCTATGTCAATGACAATGAACAGTTTGGAGTGTTTGTCCTCCCCTCCTACCTACTAAAATTAGACGGGGATTTCCAGCTGTTCCCTTAGTCGGAATAAATCTATTCTGACCAACCCTGTGCTGGCCTAAGGGTCTTAGAAAATACATCATCATCAACTTTAACTATAACAATAACAACACCAATAACAACTGCAATGAAACTAAGGCTCCGGGTTAATAAACGAGGACAACAAAAATGTTTACTCTCTTATTTCGCTGTTATTTTCTGTCCAATGAACCGGTTCTCTTCTTCAAACGTCTTGCCCTTCTATTCCAGTACACACAGAAGTTAATCAATTTCGTTTTGAGACCATTAACACTTTATCTCTGTAAAACCACCTCACGCATCAACCTCACGATAGACTTCCTAATACATGGACAGAAGAAACACCGACCACGAGTCACCAGCTTCACAAATACCAAGTAGAAGAGAGGGAGACGTTTGGCAGATATCGAATATCCATCTTCTGTTTTTGCTCATGTCAAAAAAGTTTGTTCTCTCAGCGATCCTTTTTTATTTCCCGGAGTTCTTATCTCCTCCTGCTTTTCCCTTAATTGCACACGAGTAGTGATAGATTTATTTGTACGTGAGTATCGAACATGTAGTAAACTCTCCTTTACAACGTGTTCTCAGCAGATATACGACAGCAAAACTTAAGTTCAAAAACGGATAAAGAAGACAAGCAACAAGGGAGAAAGAAATAGAAAAAGATTTTTAAAACAGGAAAGGATGGAGAGAGAGAAAGAGCGTGAATGAGAACAAAAGGGAGAAGAAGAGAAAAGGCACGAACGAAAGACAAGAAAGGGAGAACTTACGACAGGCAAAAAAGGAAGAACTTAATACAGACAAAAAAGGAAGAACTTAAGACAGACAAAAAAGGAAGAACTTAAAACAGATAAAAAAGGGAGATCTTGAGACAGACAAAAAAGGAAGAACTTAAGACAGACAAAAAAAGGGAGAACTCAAGACAGACAAAAAAAGGAAGAACTTAAGACGGACAAAAAAGGGAGAACTAAAGACAGACAAAAAAGGAAGAACTTAAGACAGACAAAAAATGGAGAACTTTAAGACAGACAAAAAAGAGGGAGGGGGACAGAGAAAGCAGAAAAGAATATGGAAGCAGGAACGAGAGAAAAGATGTCAGATGAAGGAGATGGAGAAGAAAGAGAAAGAATGGTTTAAATATTACCCTTCCACGTTCGATCATTGAAAACTGTCTTGTTCAGTGCATCTGTAAGTGGTCTAAAGACGAAAAAGATTAGTTTCTATATTATTGGAATATCTGGGCAAGAATGAAGTATATTGGGCTATCTTTGTTTGCCTGTCAAGACAATAAAATATAGACAAACATAAACCGGGGTTTGCATTTATTGAACTAACAAAAATGCCGGCATTCTCTGAAAAAAAAGCTGCTCTCAAGAAGTCTTCTTTTTCTGAGAAGTCAGCCGAAAGGCACCAGTCATGGACGCGCCATAAAATGCAAAACTGTTAATTTGGACGAAAAAAAAACAAAAACAAACGGTACATTATTTTTCAATAAATAAGATTATCGATCTGCCCTCTTAAGTGCCTTTTTTTTTCTTTTAAATTGGATTGGACATCAGGCCATCTCTCGGAAAGAGTATTGGCTGAAAAATTGCAAACCTTGGAGGGAAGACAGCATTTCCAGATTCAGGGAAAATTAATATAAGCACATGCGTTTTTACCAAGAGTTTGTGCGGAAATATATAGATGCCGTGTGTACATCTGATCTGGTATTGAAGCCTTCAATATTTTTGTATTGTCATAATATAATGAACATTTTCACCCATTTTAATTGAAAAGACTCGATATTGTGTGCAGTTGTTTATAATACGATTTAAATTATCACAAGGCCAAATCTCTCGCTCAAGAGAGAATTCAGGTATTGAAAACACGTTACTGTCATTACAAAGAAATTCCTGAGCCGGTTGTGAAAGATGAGTCTTTGATTAGGCTCTGGACACTTCTAAATTTGGTGATAAAAATCGCTTCTAAGTCTTATCAGGGACGGGCTAAATTCATATATTAACTTCCTGTAATGTCACGCCAATGCTTGGAATTTGATTATTCTCTGCCGAGGAAACGCCAAAAGCCTGTTCTGCTAGGACCTTTTTAGAAACATTTCATGACTGAACCTGTCCCGTACCTTTTGACCAAAAAGACTCGGTACAACTAATGGGGCCGGATTGCTTTTTTCACCAACCCTATTTCTCTTCTTTGCCAGACACAAAGGGGGTTGAACAACTGGTGTAAAGAAGAAAAACAAAGTCAGTTTCTTTCTTGAAAGACTGATTTTAGAAAACAACGAAAACAACAGAAAATAACAATGATGCAAACTGTCTTGAAAAAAAAAATGAATTTCTAAAACTAATTTTTTAAAAAATCGGTACGAAGAGAACATGCTTTTCACACCATGATTTTGTCCCAATTTTTCATCAAGTACGTTTCAAGCAAAGAGCACAAATGTGATATGTCTTTCTCTTGGATGTCTTTGTTCAACATCACCAAAGGGCAAAGGGAAGTGATAGCGCTGGTCAAAACAAATCTCAATTCAGGCAGAGTAACATTAAAAAACAGATAGTGGCGACAGGTTTCATCTCTCCTCCCCCCCCCCTCCTTTCCTTCACAAATCTCTTATC
This sequence comes from Peronia peronii, assembly GCA_039654565.1. Taxonomy (NCBI): domain Eukaryota; kingdom Metazoa; phylum Mollusca; class Gastropoda; order Systellommatophora; family Onchidiidae; genus Peronia; species Peronia peronii. The sequence continues at coordinate 15,000 of JBCEWB010142740.1, read as the reverse complement.
GCTGTCTCAAACCGGCTTTCTCCCAACATATTCATTTCGAGCCATGGCTCGTCCTCGGGGCCCAAGAACATTGCTCGACACCGTCAATGGGTCAAACTATTAGATGGCCACTGTATTGATTGTATGGTAAGCTTTTATATCTATATGTTCCGAACCTTCGTCTAGATAAGAGGAAGGAAAATAAAGAAATTATTCCCGAATCTCAGTATTTTGGTGGAATTTGGTGTAACGAGATACGCTGGCTATTACCAATAGTTTCTTCATTCTTCTCCTTCATCGTCATCTTCTTCATCTTCTTTTTTGGCGTTCTTTTTCAGTTTCTCTTCGCCTTCTTCTTCAATGGCCACAAAAGCTATTGCATTCTTCTTCCCCATGTGCTTTTTTCTTTTTCTTCTTCGTCTTCTTCTTTGTCTTTTTCTTCTCCTCCCTTTTCTCTTTCTTCTACTTTTTCATCTCGTTTTTTCTCCTTCTCCTCCTCCTTTTCTCCTTCTGCTTTTCCTTCTCCTTGTCTTCTCTCTCTTCTTCAGACTTATTTTTTTTTTCATATTAATTCTCTCTCGCTCTCTCCTCACCATCGAGCCTAACCTTTTCAACGTTTGAAGAGCCTCTAGGCACAGCTCATATTCTTCCCCAGAAATGACGCTAATGATGGAAAGAGAGACGACATTTTTGTTCTTTACCTTTTTTTTTTTTTTTGGTCTGTCTCTTGTCTGGGAAACAACTGAGATATTTTCATGTTGTTTTGGGTGAAATTACTCTGTACTTTTAAAATGATAACACCAATAACTAATTAATGAACGATTTTAGCCGTCAGACAATAATTTACCTCCTTTTGTCAAGCAGAAGTGACATATTATATATTACAAACATTGCAAACAAGGAGAAAAAAAAACAGTTATTGTGTTACCTGAAACATAAGTAACGGAAAATTCTGAAAAAAAAAAACCCTCACCATGTAAATGCTTTTGTTTGTTTGTGTTTTTGTTTTGTATTTTTTTTCCTCACCATGATATTTTTTTCATAACTTCTTTTTCTTCATACGTTTTAAAATATTATAAGTAAGAAACAACGCCTTCTCAGTAATTACGTCAGCGAGGCAGTCCTCGCTGTCACCCGAAACCGACTCCAGTTATTGGAACCGAGATAACCTCCACCAAGAGGTTGAAAGACGTATGTAGAACCTAAAGTTATTGAAACCTTCGATGAAGCTCAAGAGTTTATAAGGCAAACTGCCCCGAATACCGGTCATGAACAAACGTTGCTTGTGGATTCCTTAGTATCGTGTTTTCTTACTTTTCTTTTCTTTTTTTTTTTTTAAACTTTGTGGAGTCATTTTTCATCCAGTAATAGTTATTCCTACATTTTTATAGAGAATTTGTTAGTCAAAATGATTGAGCTTAATATAAGTAAAGTTTTTTTTTTCTTTTTCTTTTTTTTTTTTTTACAATGCATATATAAGGCGTTCACATGGGTGTGAATGATTCAGGCAACAGATCGAGATTTTTCAGCATACTGTTCATTAACGTGTATAGTGACACTCTTCACAATTTGAAAACACAAAATAAGAGATATGGATCTGTTTATTGAACTTTGCTTTATAGATTTTGTTCTAGGGACATAGAATTCAAAGAAAAAGATAATAATTTCACTGCTCACTTTAAATTTATATGTGTATCCCAAGAAGTACTTAATTTGCAAGTGTGTGACTCACAGATCCCATCTGCAAAGTTAAATACTTATTTCGATATGCACATAAATAAGAAATGAGCTTTCAAAGGGTGGGCAATTTTTCACATCCTTTACCTAACATTAGCTTCTATATTCTGGTTTCTTCAGGAAGAACATTTATCAACGCTGCCAAGAAAAGACAGGAAAAAAAAAGACGTAAATCGTAAAAAAAGAGGGTTTGACGAAAAGCGAATTAGCAGTTCAAATCTTCTCAAGTTTCGGGAAATCGCAAGCTGATAAATTATCTTCTAATTCCAGGAAAGACATGATATATAGTGCTTCGAATTACAAAGCAGTAAATAAATTTCGCCTTCATTAGCGGTGCCATCCATCGACAAAAACAGGAAAATTAATGGTGATTTAGACACCAATTTCCTAACATTATAACAAAAACGTATTTTCCAAGTATCACAAAATTTCATTGGATATTCCTGCCACTTAGACAGGCACCACCAAAAAACGTTAGTGTGGTCATTTCTTACTTGATTGATCCAGTATGGTCACATGTCTAAAGTAATCAAATACTCACTAGTTCCAGAAACGCGTCCCCCACCAGTGCTTGACAGCTTCTCTGAAGGCAAACTTTTCGACAGCTGGTATAAATTCTATATTACTTTTGAATGTTAGGGTTAGAGTCAAGTTTAGTTAAGACATATGTATCTTGAATAGGTGAATCTCTTTCAACATTTATTTTTGGGCTTATGGCCCGCCTTTTTTGACATTCAGGGTTTGAGAAATATGCAACGCAGTTTTAATGTGTCTTGTTTTTGCCCCCCACAAGAGATATTCCTTGATTTCGCTCAATATAAGACGGTTCCATATTACTGGGTGATAGCTCGGCATTCGAGGGCTGAGCTTTACAACAGCCCTGTCTTTGTATTGCTAGGTGGTGACTCGGCATTCGAAGACTGAGCTTTACAACAGTCCTGTCTTTGTATTGCTAGGTGGTGACTCGGCATTCGAAGACTGAGCTTTACAACAGCCCTGGCTTTGTATTGCTAGGTGGTGATTCGGCATTCGAAGATTGAGCTTTACAACAGCCCTGGCTTTGTACTGGCGAGTGATGGCTCTGCATTCGAGGACTCCGCTTTGCAAATGGCTGTCCTATAATGCAGAGGTCGATCTGAGATTGTGTAATGTTATATGAGACAGCTCTTGTAGTGGTCGAAATAGCTCTACTGGGTACGCCTCGTCCATACGGTATTATAACTTTACATATACCTTGATCAGTCTTTTTGACATGTAAACGTAGTGCACCGTTTTGGGACAATTTACTCATAATCGTGCCGATGTGCCGTTCAATACCAACACAAATAAACAAACAAAACAAAACGTCTACCCCTTCCTTTACAACAATGGTAAAGAGTATATCAGCGCCCTTTGCCGGGAGGCCTGTATATAAAAACTTCATTATGATTTGGGATGACTGTATCGACCCACTTAATAATCAGTTGACGAAGTATTTTGAAAGAGGCGGGCGTTTGCAATATTTGGGAACTAATGAAGAGAGTTGCAGAAATCAATTCCGGTCATCACGATTCGTTTATCAATTTCAAACCGGTTTTCTTGAATCTCCCTTGTTCTGATGTTGTTTGCGACATTCAAATCTACGTGCATATGTATGTGTATATGAATGCGTATGGGTGGGTCGTATGGTGTTACACGACGTCTATTGAGAGAGGGAGACAAGGAGATCAGAAAAACAGAAAGACAGTGAGGGAGAGGAAGAGAGGAAGATACTGGGGTGGAAATAGCTCAGGGAGAAAGGGCAGAAAGAGAAGCAAAAAAGAGAAGGAGAGAAAGGAGGATGGAGAGTGGGAAACAGGAGAGAGAGAGAGGAGTAGAAACATTTTGAGAAAAAAATAAGAGAGATTAGAGAACAGAAAGAAAAGAAGAGGAAGAGAGAGAGAGAGCGAAAGGGAGAGGACAAGGCGGAGTGAGAGAGAGAAAGAGAGAGAGAGAGAGACCCAGGAACCAGCCTTGATATTGAATATCACTTCCTGCTTTTCAGTTGGTTAATAGGTAGGGTTTTTTTCATGGTGTCTTGCGTTAGGCAAATGGGTCGTTTTTCCCCAGATATGAATATAAATCACACAAATGAATGACGCTGTAAATGATATTTGACTCCAATGCGTCCATGATGCTGCCGTTTGTGTGCATAACTCGACGTGGAGACGCTGGCGTTTTGTTTCACAACATCTGCAAATGACGGTTATAATTTTGGAAACAACCACAGACTGCCATATAACCAATCTGTTATCACAGTGTTGGTGAGATCATAAACTTTGTAGGAAATCATCATTGTCGTCGCTGTTGTCTTCATGCTCTCTAACATCATTATATAACCAAAGAATATCTCCAATGAGTGATTTCTTAAAAATATATGATACACTCAAGTAAACATTTTAGACTGATATTGGTATATGTATAGTATAAAAGATATAGGCCTATAGTATAACAAATATGGTAAAGCCAAGTTTTCAAGCCTAAACAGTTTCCAATAGGAAAATCAACATCATCATCATTTTATAAAATATAATAAGATTGTCTCAACGGCAACTAACTAAACAATTTTTTTAAAAAAAAGCAAATAACACATATAAAGAATTTGATATTGATGTTAATAGTAACTGCCAAATTTTCAAACCAAATTGGTTCTTCCTCAGGACAACCTCATCTTCATCATCATCAACATTTTACAGAATTAATGTCTTAAAATTTAAGACGGAGTGTTAAACGGCAACTAAATTAATATTATTTAAAAATCAAACAACAATCTGTGGAACTCGATAAGTTAAAAAATTGAATAAAATGATGACACAGACCAAATTTTCGAACCTATTAAGCAAACATAAACAGTAATTAAAACATGGGGCATTATCGAAACTGACGTCTCATCTTACAGTGTTAAATGAAACAGTGTTAAACTTGATCCTAAAATTGCCTAATCTCATTCACTGCTACGATCGATGCCAAATTAGACCCTAAACCCATATCTACTATTGTCACTTTTGCAGCCGCTGCTAATATTAATTCAGCTCTAAATGTTAAAAGATCGCGAGCTGGTCAATATCTTCCGTCTGAATTACCTCCCAAGCACTATAAATAGCATACCTATATGGTAGGTTAATACTTGTCTTACTGTATCTTTTTTCCCCGTGTCTTTTCTTGAAAATGAGACTCTCATGTTGTGAGTTTTAGCCATCCTTATCATTTCCTTGCCGAAGGCTGAGGAAACAGTCATTAGAAAATGATCAATATGAATGAGAATATATTTCTGGCTTTCTTGGCTTTTATGGTAAATGATTAGGGAGCCCTTTCTTTTAACAGCGTTTCACTACTTGAGCCGCCTTGACTCTCATAATAAAAAAAACTATTGATATTAGAAACCTCCGAGTCTTTTGTCTTTCTAACTAGCTCTAATGATTTTCACGGTAAAAAACAAAATACTCCCTGCCCATGCTGTGATATCTGCATTTGGTACTCTTGGCTTGTATAATGAACGATTACAAGTTTCCAGTGCACGGCCTTTCTATTTAGCTCTGATGGCGCTTGAAGTGAAAATATAGACTGCTCTAAGTCTATGGTATTTTTACTTGGTTCTCTTGTCACTCACAGAGGACATTAGAGACCTCTCAGTCTATAGTCTATGGTCTTTTCTCACAGCTTCTTCGGCTTCGAAGTGAACGATTATACTACACTCCTTACTTCTTACATCCATATTTGTAATGTCCGACAGGAGGAACACATATATACCAGAGGCGTTCACCCTTAAAACGAGAAAATAACAGATGATTGCCAAGAGATAAAGAAGTGCCTTTGTGGAATTCGCAAAAACTTATGATGAACTGAATGTATCTAGTTAGGAATCGTTGACATATCACAGTTTTGTTTTTATGGTGATCTATACGACAATTTTACCTTAAAATGTTTGGGTACATATGCCATGTTTTGACAAAAGATTGTGACATCATAGTTTCATAATCTCCGTCCCTATTCAATTATACCTTTCCACAATATCAAGAAAAACTTACTTCATCATTTTGTTATCTAAAAAAAATACCATTTGCTCACTATTTAATAAAAGAGAACTCGTAGAAGTCAGTCGCGTTTTTACAATATTTTTTGGAAGCGACGTTGTCTGGGAAAGACAAGTTAGATCTAATGTGGAGCTGCCGTGTACAGATTTCTTGTGCTCCCAAGAATATGAACATGTAATCAGAATTTTAATATTTCCTGTCATACATACCATAAAAAAATTCAGATTCGCCTCCTCTCTAAGTGTATCTGCTTCGAAACTAATATTTCTACTCCGACGTAAATCGTGGCGTAGAGGCAGGAAACGTTTTAACTAGTCCCTCTGATCTTCTAACTTCTTTAACCTTGCTGTTTCGCACAGACGCGCAGAACTCTGCAGAACATCAATCGATCAGCAGAATACAAGTAGATAAAAGGTTGCACTTATTTCAGAAAGGAAAACAGAATCTGAAAGATGTTTGCGGTCGGCATGACTTTTCTTTTTTCACTTCTATGCCACAACTTTCGGTTACCAAACATGTTTCCATCGGCTTTAACATTCAAGAAAGTAAAATGAAGCAGAAAGAGATTTTCAAAGACCAGACGCGTCATGATGTAGTTAAACTTTTATGTTTTCTTTTGTTGTTGTTTTTTAGGGGAAAATGAATAGGAAGGGTGATGACTTAAGTGTATAGAACTGTAAAGTCTGGAAATATTTTTCATTGTCTCTGACCACATACTCTAAAAAGACAATGACATCATCGTGTTCCCCTGTCTCCTTCCTCTCTTTCGATACCCCCACGACTTTGTCCGCAGTTCCCAGTGATGTAGAAGAAGAGAACAAAATGGCGAGTTTCGAAATGTCAATATGGGCGAAGGAAAAAAAAAAAAAAGGCAAAAGAAAAAGCGGGTACAGATATCGTAAAATGTCGTAATGGGCCGTTACCAAAAGGGCCCTTGGGTAGTAATGTCTGGGAGCACTCCTTTCAGCTGAATCTAATGCCATTTAAAGATAAAAACATGGGCGGGAGGAAAGGGGAGAGAATCTTCTCTATGGCTGGCTGTTAGCGTAGAGAAGTGTGTAAGATAGTGGGAAGGGGAGGGGCTGTGGAATGTGGGTGGAACAGGCAGGGAGAAATACAGCTGAAAGATGTGAATGAATTTCTCTTTCATTATCATGTACGATAATGTAAAATCTTAGTGAAAAGAAAATTTGCACCGGCCATCTTGCGTTCTTCCTGTCCTTTATCACTCTATTTTTCCTCTCTCTTTCTCTCTCCTCTCTTCCATTTTTCATCTTACCCATCTCTTTTTTTCTCTCTTTTATGTACTTGTCCTTCAGTCATTCCCAAGTGAAAAGAAAATTTGTACCCTTCATTTTCTTTTTACCTCTTTTTCTTTCCTGTTTCTCATCCTTTCTTTTTCCCTCTCTCTTTCTTTCTTACTTATCCTGGTTTTGCTTTCTCGTCTACTTGTCCCTCCATCACATTGATCCCTTCCCACCTCTATCTGTCTCTCTCTCTCTCTCTCCTCTGTGTGTGTGTGTGTGTGTAATATTTTGTTCTTCATCTGGAGAACGTACTTGGCTCACAGTTTCCTATGTCGTTACCTTGTCAGTAGGCTGAGAGACAGACAGACCAACAGGTGAATGAGTTGATAGATCAGTATATATATGAATATAAAGGTGAACATTGAGACAAACCAAAAGAATGTAAATAGGTTTCATTTTGCCAGATTTAGTTCATGAAGGAATATAATTGGTGAAATATGGTGGGAAACCATAAGATTTCAAAATCCTTGTCGTTTCCGTTTTGCTTAAGGCTTGAAAAAAAAAAAAAAAAGACAAGACAAGAATTGGTCAACAGAATGTCACCGAGTGCCGAAGCCCATAGGCTAAGACAGAAATTGCAAAGATATTTCAACATCTCAGTTTCCATGTAAGTGGACCCAAATCTTCCTAGAACCGATGTCCTCTTTTACGTCCCTCTTCACATCTGGGCACAGTGATTGTTTAGCGCTGATCACAGGTACCCTTATAATAAACGTGACCCGTTTCTTCTCCTGTTGTGTTATTGTTTATAGCTTTGGCAATGAGCTGAAGTCACCGAATCTTTCCATTGAAATCTTTCTGCATATTTACTGATTGTTATCATTAGATCGATCGTCACATTAACAACCAGAACCACCACCCTGCCTCCTCCGGGCATTGGGCATCTTCACCTAGCCCGTCCTCTTCATTACAAACGTAGACAAAGCGGGGCGCCTACAGCAAGTATAGCGTTTCAATGCACTATTAATATATTCGCATATGTCAAAACATGGAAGAGTTTTTACAATTTAAGAACTGTTATAGACGAACTTGCGCTACTGTTTTGCGCCCCCCTTCCCCACCTCTCTCCCCAACCCTCTGGCCCCCT